>JADLZL010001483.1:0-163820 GCA_015844335.1 Chrysopogon serrulatus
CAACACCTCATTGACGACCTTGTTCAGATTGGCTTCCGCAGTCCCACCTGACAGTGTCGCTCGAACGGCCTTCTCTTTCCACTCCGCGGCACGCCGGTGCATCTCCCTCCCCTTGTCCCCGGCCATGATCTCCTTTATCATCTCCGCCAGCTCTTCGCGCCTCACCTGGCCAACGATCTCCATGCCGACGCCCCACTCTGTACGCTTGTACCGGCAGTTGGTCTGCTGCTCCGCGAAGAAGGGCCAGCTGAGCATCGGCACCCCCGCGGAGATGCTCTCTATAGTGGAGTTCCAGCCGGAGTGCGTGAGGAACAGCCCCACCGCCTCATGCGCCAGCACGGCCTCCTGCGGGCACCACGTCGTTAGCATGGCCCGGCCCTCCACGGCGGCCAAGAACTCCGGCGGCAGCACGGCGGTGTCGCCCTTGACAAGGTCCGGCCGGATGTTCCACATGAAGGCGTAGCCGCTGCCAGCGAGCCCCCACGCGAACTCCAGCAGCTGCTCGTTGGACATCACGGTGATGCTCCCGTAGTTGACGTACACGACGGAGCCCGGTGCCTGGCCGTCGAGCCACTCAAGGAGGCCGTCCTGCTCCTTCCAGAGGTTGGAGCCGAGGCCGTCGAGCTGGCTGCCCTCCGCGACGCCGCGGCGCGCGTGGAGGACGAGCGGGCCGACGGTGTACAGCGGCGGGAGCGTCGCGCGCATGGCGTCGAGCGTGTCCCCCTCGAGGTCGTCGAAGGTGTTGATCATGACGGCGTCCGGGAGCGCCAGCCGCTCGGCCTCGTGGATGAAGAAGTTGAGCATGATTTCGCCGCGGTCCGTGGTGCGGATGAAGCTGGGGAAGTCGCGCAGGCGCATCCCCTCGCAGAGGCCGCGCGTGCCCCGGACCACGGTGTCGAGGTACGCGTCGTCGGCGAGCTGCGCGTCGTCCCTGAAAGGGACGAGCCCCCACTCGACGAGCTGGCGGTAGTGCCGGTACGCCGCGAGGCCGCACGCGCCGGTGGTCCAGAGCGCGGCGCACGGCACGCCCAGCTCCTTCGCCGCGTCGTACGCGAACGACATGACGCCGTCCGCGACGAGGCAGGTGACGGGTGGCACGCGGTCGTCGTCGTTGAGCTTCCTGAGGGAGGGGAGAGGAGGTGCGGGAGGCAGGTGGTCATGGTGGAGTAGCAGAGCGCGGGCACGTCCTGCGTGGCGTTGGCGTCGGACGGCGGGAGCCCGTCGGGGATGGCGGCGTAGCGGAACCGCGGGATGCCGTCCAGCGCTCCGGGCCCGCGCGAGCTGAGGAGGCGGCGGTGGTTGAACTCGGTGTTCACCATGGTGACGTGGAAGCCCCGGGCGTGGAGCAGCTTCGCGAGCTGCAGCATCGGCGTCACGTGGCCCTGCGCCGGGTATGGCACGCACACTACGTGCGGCGGCATCTCCAAGTCCTCAGGCCCCGTCGAACCCATGGCCGTACGTACGTCGACTGATCAGGCGAAAATCTAAGTAGCTATGGTTGGGTTTCTTCTGACTTCTGAGGCCTCTTTATATACTCCAGCCGTGTAGCAACCATCCAAAATTCCAACAGCAGTTCGTTGTGGCCAACGTACAACAAATAGATCTCGCGCTCAGTCAGCATCATTATATATCGATGATTCATTGGCCAACAATGAGCCCTGCCGCGCCGCGTCAACTGGGGAACGGACAAAAAGTTGTTGCACGGTATCTGCTCCGGCCTCCGGGCATCGTGGTGTTCAAAGGACCGCGCGCGGATGCGTCTGGACGGCAATCGACGTAACCTACACCCGACATCGAAACGGACATCAGCTATGATGAATTTGCTTGTTTTGGCACTAACATGAAGCTCACGAACTAGTAGTATACTTCCTCCGTTTTTTTATCAGGGGTCACATTTGGTTCTGATACACACAGACCAAGGTGGAGATTCTCCGAGTTTGGGCCCGGTCACTTCCTATTTTCTCTGCTTCGTCCGATTTGCTGCTTCGTACCCAACCCAACGCTCTATCTCCGATTTGCATGCAAGTCAGGTCACGCAGAATATTCCCAGCCCTGCCGCCCGGAACTTGCATGACTTTTTCAAAAACCAAATACGACACCTAATAAAAAATGGAGAGAGAGTATTATTGTGATAAATAAAAGGTTGTGATGTGACCCAATTCGGAGGCTTAAGGGTGTACTCCCTCCATACCTAAAAAATAGGATCGGAAGGCAGGGGGCGTAAGGGCTAATGAAAGATTGGACTTGGTGCCTTTATCATCTGGGAGCAAAAAACAAATGATGGTAAAAATGCCTTGAACAATGCTAGCAACCTATTTTGGGAATAAATCCCCGTCCACCTTCCATTGCGACCACGGACACATTTCGGAAGGCAGAAAAAAAGATTGGACTTGTGCCTTCTATCAAAGCAAACAAATGATGGTTGTTTGGTTTAAATCCTCGTCCACCTTCCATTGGCACCACGGACACATTTTGAAAGAAGAGTAAAGGTCTTGTTTGTTTTAACGGTAACGGTAACACATAATCAAGTCCCGCACCAATCGTTGCAGTATCTATTCTATACTATAAAAGAGCGAAGGAATTGAAAATAGACTTTCACTCTGATCTCTCCTACCCACCTTAATTCTTGTCCATTAAATCTATATTAAGATCGGATCTAACGCGTCTAAAACACCCATCATGATCTGACAGGTGGGCCAGGTCTGTAAACTTGTAAACGTTTATGCGTGTTTCTCTCACAAGACCGTGTCACCCTCCTATTTTTTTGCACGGGAGGTCTTTCTAATTCTACCCGCTCGCCTGTATTGGCTGGCCTATATTAATCAAGTTCTTTCCTTCATATCCTTTCCAGCGCTGCCGATCGTCCTCCCATCTCCTCTCCCACCACACCCCTTCCCCTGCTGCAAGGATCTGATGAGGGCAATGAAGACGCCCCCGGCGGCTAGCGATCTCATGGCGGTGGCGGAGGCCAAGACAGCAGCGCAGCAGCAGGCCAACCCTAACTCAAGCTATTCGGCTATTTGCATCCCGCCACGCCTTCCTCGCACTATACTGCGGCCTCGATCTCCTCAAGAAGTTCAGGGTAGGGATATGATGGTCGATGCTCTCTCTTTATCTCGATCGTGACACCTGACAACTGATCAAGCTGACGTCCTCCAGTTCGACCTTTTTCACGCGCATCATCAACCATCGCCATCGCTACTCTGATGTCCAACCCGGCTTGATTAATACGTACTACTGTGTATGCCATCGCATGCAGGCGCAACAAGTGGAGCTGTGGTGGTTGCAAGTCGCCGGGCGATTAGCGCACGTACACAAGCCAGCCAGTGCCATGCATGATGGACAGGAAGCCAGAGTACGTACTTTGTAGCTACTGCTTTGTTTCTTTATATATATTTGATATATTTTACTCTATCCAATTCCACCTCATGCAAGTTTGATTCTTTTTATTTATAATATCAAATATCAATTCAAACCGATGCCATCCTAAGCTTTCCGTATTTACTTTGTCTAAATTCTTTAGTTAGTATGAACCACAATATGGATTTTGCTCCTTTTGGTCATGGTCCCGACCCTGTAGTAGTCAGTAATAAAAGGGAAACTACTAAAAGCATTAACATAATGTGATCTATATTAAATCTGATAATGGTACACAAATTTACAAAACCCTCTAGAATGCCAGTCTCAATTCGTTGCATCACATCACTCATCAATCCTCTTAGGAAAGCCAAACATTGAATCATATATATAAACTAGATCAGGCGCAGGAGGGGAGGAAAACGGTTTTTTTATTTAGCATGTGTAGAGGAGGGTAAAAAACACGGAAATGAAGAGTAACAGGGTAACAGGTGGCACTGTTTCGTAACGGGCTAACTGTTCAAACGGGTGTGCTGTGGATAGCGGGTTTACTGTTCCCTAACGGATTGGCACTGTTCTTAACGGGTGATACTATTCATAGGGACTATTACTGTTCATGAAACAGTACCGGCGATGCGACCTCCTGAGCGATTGAAACAATGTGTCGGCTTGTAAGGTAGTAATATAGGTACATCTTTATGTTTCTAAGGTTAGATTTCACATTACTGATTTTCTGGTGTACTCCCCCGGTCCATTTTATCTGGCACAGGCGAGAATTACACAGTCTTCTAGATTATACTTTGAACATGAATTTGCTTTATATTATATTATCTATGCTTATAAAATTTATAATCATTGGATAGCATACTTTCTTACAAATCTAATCATATAAATAATAGTCAAATATTATTAGCCTAATTGTTGATCAAAGTTTTTAAAGTTTGAATTTTGATATGCGCGTGCGCTAGATAAAATAGACCGGAGGGAGTAGCTTCTCTCTCTAAAATATCCTTATCACACGTAGGTCATAGCAGTATGTTTCTGAAGTACTTCGTAGTGTTATTTTTCCTACCATGTAACAATAGCATTTACATTGGACAGGGGCATATGATATGGGAAAAGGCTGAAGAGCTGAAATGAAGCATATATTGTTATATAGCTTTTGGTTAAATGGCAGAGTTGCAAATATTTAAGGTATGAAACTTGTATATTTTTTTTGTTGTTATATAAAGCTTTGAATTATTGCATTCTTGTTTTGAATGAATTTGTATAACTTTATATTTTAGAAATTAATTATCTTTTTACATTATTCAAAACTAGCTAAGCGGTACTATGTATATAGGTTCTGGCCTATTAAATGGAAAACCAAAAAAATTATGACATGTAGGGTAACACATAGCTTACTAAAATTTAAATAAAATGTTAAAAATGAGTTGATGTTGTCATAGATTTGTGACAATATAATGGTCGGTTAGCATATATGATGATTCATAGTTAGTCATAATATAGAAATATATCCTTTATTTTATGATGATTTCTACTTTCTCTTAACAATGGCCAAAGAATTTTGGTCATGAGGTTATATTAACACAAAAAAATATAGTAAAATAGACTGACTTAATAACAAATTAATTTAGACATCCTCATGAGAAAATCGTTGTAGAAGGTCATATCTCTTATAGTGATAGGATTTGTATAAAAAGTGCATAGGGCTCCAGGAGGTAAATGTGTTTGGAGGCACTTGCATTTTGGATCAGATAGGGTAAGTGGACATAGTGCCAAATTTCTCATTTTTGTGTTTGTGTGCTTATATCTTGGATGACAATTGTAAGCTACTACTTGTTTGAAGAAGCATGAAACTTTAGTGAATGTTGTGGAAGATGAGAATTGGGATTCTTTGTTTACCAAGTTTATTTTAGACTTCATGCTTCCAACCAGGTTTCCAGGTGACTGATGTCTCTCATCCATATACTTCACGGTAGTCCAGCCAAATGTTTCATAATCATCATGCTTTAAAAGTTTTGGTAGGAAGCTCTCTCTATTTGCCTTAGACACAGTTATTCTCATTTTTAAAGATTTATAATTGCAGGCTAATATAGACTTGATTAGGGTGAGAGACTAATCTTAACATTTTATATGAGAAAAGAAAGTGAATGTATGTTAACATTACATGAAACCAGTCTTTGATATATTAAAATTATTTAGGTTTAACATTTTAATCTAATACAATTACAAGATACATATTTTTTTTCAAAAACTTTAGAGGTTGAATTGTTAATCTTGAGAAAATATATGTTTTTGTCTTTGTAAATGTAATAGTTGTGAACTCAACACTCACTTCTCCTATTACAAAGAAATTTTTTTAGACACGTGCGTGTCGCACGTGCATTTCTACTAGTATATGCAAGGGATACAAACTTTTTGTTTGGTTGGCGGTGTAACACACGTGACAAACGGATGGGGTGAGATGGCGGTCTTTGATTTTTTTTTCTCGCGACTCACCACGAGCAGTTACCGCTTGGAGGGGGAGTGGGAACCGCGGTCTCTAGTGCTTAAAAATGACGCCAAACATCCACCTTCCACATTCGTCACGCACATACATGCAATTGTCTAGCCTAGTAAAGAAATTAAGGGTTCAACAAAGAACTGTAGATGCAGGCGACCTGTGCGAACGTGCTTGCGGCATTGCACTACCGTCCAAGTGCTGAAGCATGATATGGTTGACATAAAATATAACACTGAATGTCCCTAAACATACTATGATAGACCTTGGAACATCTTATATGGATATAATGTTAATAAACAAAAATAAATCATAGAACATCACATCTATAGGGCACGAGAATATCATATTTATCGCATGGAATAAATAAAAAGTAAACCATAAAAATTAAGAGTAATTAGAGTCAAAGAAAAATAAGAAGAAAAATTGAATAAAAATAATAAGATCCACATAAAAACATAAATGAAAAGAGGTAGAAGGAAAGAAAGAAAAACAAAGAACAAAAAAGAAATAAGTATAGTAAAAGAAATATAAAGAATCAAAACTATAAAAAATAAAAATTAGAAACAAATAGAAGTTAGAAAAATAAAAAAAGACAGAAAGAAAGAAAAATTCAGAGAAAGAATACGAAAATGATTGAAAAAAAGGGACATTAGCATCCGGCCCAATAAAACAGTTGTTTACCCATACGGCCCAATAAAACGCCACAGCTCAGCACAGTTGCTCTGTTCCGAGCAGCCGTGCCGATAGGAGGGGTCTGTTTGTTCAAGACCCGACTGCCACGGTTTCAAAAAAAAAAAAAAAAAAAAAAAAGACCCGACTGCCACGCAACCTAACAGTTCCGTACTAGGGGGTGAACCAAACACAAACTACAGTTCCGTCTTACCTGAGCAAGGCGCTTCCAGAGACCGTAGTGCATCACACGCAGACACCGTGTGCAGGTAACGCAGGCACCCAGAGGGTCCCCAAGACTTGCAAACGCTGCTCGTGACTCCCAGTCCTGACGGTCGTCATCCCCACGATCCCATGCAGGCTGCGGCCATGCCCCGGAGGGACACACGAGTGCATGTACATGACGCAAACGCAAGGCAGGGCGCCTCCTGTGCTCGATGGGCCGATGGCTGGGCAGTCCCTCTGCTCTGCCTCGATCTCCTCTCGCCCGGCGGCCCGCCAATAATTCTCGAGATCGAGGCGGCGTCATGCGCATGTGGCGTGTTTCCCGGCTACCGCAAGCAGAAAAAAGAGATGGAAACAGCCGTGGACGTCGTCCCCCCCCACCACCCCACCACCCCTGCCGCTGCCGGCCGTCGTCGTCGCAACGACAAAGCAAGCAGTCGCTTCCCCGTTCCAGCTGTGCACGTACTACAGCTGCAGCCACAGCCACAGCGGCCCCGCCGCTCGAGTGGAACCGCGACTAGTAGAAACACACACGGACACGGGCTGTCCTGCCGTGTCCTCTCACTCATCAGCTAGCCACACACAAGCATAGATGGCACTTCCGCGCAAACCGCTCCTGCTCCATACTACGGCTAGCTAGATCCTGTGTACGCACGCACGCAACTGCTCCTAACTACCAGCCCTACCCAACTGTCTCCACGCAAGGTACAGGTACTATACTCCACGAAAGTAGCAGCAGCTGCTGCTGCTGCTGTGACGGCGGTAGCGCCTACGTATTTATGGGGTGAGTCGGTGTGTCCATGCACGGATGATGCCGGTAATGACCGTAAAAGGTTGCTCCGGTCGTTGTATTTTGTCGTAGGGTAGGGGCAGGGAGAGGGAGTTGGTGTATGCCTGCTGCACCTGCACTGCATGTGCGCATGCAAGCGCGGCCACTTCTAGTCATGTGTGGGATGGGAGTTGGTGGTGTGTTGCTGGTGCCTGGTGGTGAACTGTTTGTTGGTCATGTGGGAGTGGGAGAGCGCACCGCCCCGACCGGCGCCCCGAGCCGGCGAGCAGGTGAGCCAAGAAGGCAGCCGGTGCGCGGCAATGCCCTGCAGGTCCTTGTGGATTCCAAACCTGACCACCCGGTCAGGCATCGCATCGATGGGTGTGCTGTGCGCAGTGGGTTCGTTGAGTTGCGTTGCGCCTTGACCTTGACCTGCCGGTGCCGGTGGCCATGCCGATCGACGATCTGCCGGGATCCTGTTTTTCTCGCGCATTTGCACCTCGTCTCAGCAAGCATGTACTGGTACTCACACGACGGAACTAGTAGTAATCTAGTAGCCCTCCGGGCGGTGGAAAAGGTCCCGGGAACCCAGTTCCACGCCGAGATCCCAAACGTGGCCAATTGTAGAATTATAATGGAGGAACACCGAGCAGGGTCGCATAACGCCAAAACTGAGAGAAGATTTTGTCCAAGCCAGAGAGACCACGCGTGGCTTTTGTCTGCTACAGTTGGTAACAGAATTTCACGGCTGACAAGTGACAACCGACGACGCCGACCCGCCGTCCATTATACACGCACGCCGATGGGCTAGCCAATTAGCCGCCGCGGAATTATACGCCGGAATCCCTGCTCGCCCGGCCGGTCCGGTCCGGCTCCGGCGGCACGTATATGCATGGGCATGGGCGGCCTGAATGAAGCTTCGAAAAGTCCACCTCGACCGCATCATTGCCAACTCATCGACGTTCCCGGCCCTCTCTTTCCGTGCCCACACAACGGAACAACAGTGGGACCCCCACATCCTCCCTTCTTGTGATCGGCTCTACTCCTACTCTCTACGGAGTATAGAGTACGGACAAACCCAATGGGCAATGGCTCTCTAGTGAATACTGTAAGTAAATAGTAATCTCTATTCTCCATAGGAGCTAGGACCACAGAGAAGGATGATCTCGCCCGCCCGCACCAAAATCAACGAACGGCAGATGATCCATGAGCTTTACTCCTCCTTATCTAGCCTGGCCGGCCACTTGCATCGTAACGGCTTGTAGCTTAGCTGCAGATGGTCAGTTAGCAATTGGCATTTGTTTTTGCACGGGCACGGGCACGGGCACCGATTGGGCCCTGGAAAAGTGTGCTTCAGAAACCGCTTTAGGGCTGGACACGACTGACTGCTTGTGGGCTTTCAACGTGCACGTGGTCTTCTCTTCTCTAGACACCAGAGTTTACTTGTTCCATTGGGACCAGAATCAAACCGATTGATCGGCTGTGACTTCTACAGATCTAACAGTATATCATATACAGGCGGTGTAGGTCTAAGTGCCTTCTGCCGTCAGAATTCTTCAGAAATGCGAACTGCGAGGCAATTAAACTGGGAGCAAAATGGGATCCTATATTATTGTTGACCTTGATCATTGGCTCATTGCATAATGCTGGAATGGCTCATCCTAAAAGCCCTTTATTTGATCAGAAATTTACGATGTCTGAAGCAATTTAAACCGAGACACAGCACACTACTGAAACCGCCAATACATACAACACCTGAGTACGTTAAAGGACTCTTGAGCCATCTAATTTTGTGTTACTATATTTGGTTCAATTGGATGTAGCTATGTTATAGCCTTATAGGAATCGAGATTTCGGTAGAAAAATCTATTTCCCAATAGGGTCTTTAATTAAATCTCCAAATGTTGCCATTCTTTATTCTTGATTTCTCGCTAACCAAAGACGGAGAGTAGTGGGATTGGCTCTCTAGAGTGTGCTCGAGATATAGAAAAACTATTGGGAAAGTAGAAAGATATATACAACTACTTTTATTCAAATGAGAATTTAGACAGTAAGTATAAGAAAGACTCTTACGATGCTTTAAGTGGTACTCCTACTATGATTTTTTAACATCAGGACTAGTAGTGGGACTTTCAAAATTAATTTTCCTCCACATGATTATTCCTTATTTAATTTATCTGTAACTAACCTGCTTGGCTGCATACAATCTCCTTAATTATCTGCATGCTACAATTATCTAAACGTAACTGCAGGCGATTAATCAAGTGTCATGTTCTTTTTATAGAACTACCTCTAATAAACACGATCACTGTGGTCATTTCACTTCACATTACTTTGTCTGACAAATTTTAGAGTGACAAGTTTTTCTGGACGAACGAATAAGACTTGTAAGTATTTTTTTAGTTAGACACAACTACTACTCCTTCCCACAAAAAGAGTCACTTATCAAAATTGAATAAATTTGACTATGTTTATAGAAAAAACTAGTTACCTCTAAGTAAGTTTTTATGATAATATATTCAGTGATTTTTCTAATGATACTAATTATGTACCATAAATATTAATGTTTACTTATATATATTTGTCCAAAGTTAGAAATGTTTGACATATTGGGAAACGAGAATGACACTTCTTATGAGATGGAGGGAGTATGTACTAATATAAAACTAAAGATAAGTATCTAACTTATGAATTTTATTAGATACTCAAAACTAAAAAATGTAAGTATAGTTCATGCTTAATGTGTTTACAAATTAACACTAAATAAGATATTTGTAATAAAAAAATTTTAGGTCTATTCTATAGAATGCCCAAAACAAAAACACAAATGCTTCTGTCCACCACCTTAAAGCGTAAATACTGGCATAAATAAGAGGCACAAAATATTTAAGTGCTGAGGCCCTCCAAGGCACTCGGGTGGGATCTGCCGATCCAAAAAAACTGAAAAGAAAAAAATTGTCCTGTCCAATAATCACGGGGTACTTTTAGTATTTAAGTATTCAATTCGAAGCAAGGAAATGAACAACCTACTGAACTGTTGACTGAAATGGAGAAGCACACTGCACGCGGTTTCGAGAGCGCGAGCCATAACACGGCGCAGCACAAAGACACGAATCAGTCGAGCAGAGCCCTCACTGGCCAGCCGGCGCCCGCGGCGGCCCCGCGCCTCGCCTGGACTCAACTGAGAAGTGAGCGAGCGGCTCGCCTGGCAGGCACGCGGGATGGCCAACAATAATTGTGCCCGGCGCCCACAAAACACACAAGACACAAGCTCCCTGTCCCAGCCCAATCAATGATGCGCCTGCACAGCAAATCTCACTCGCCCCCTCTCCCACACTCTGATTCAGGGCAGTCAGTCCTACACAAAACAAGCATTGCACTGGGAATGGAAATCAAGCAATCATCGTAATCATACACGACCAAATATACATGCTATTTCTAATGTGTGTATGTATATTTTCATGAAAAATTTCTTCATCGTCATCAGAAGAAGACTACCACTTATTTGCTGTGACTGAACAACACGCATGGATGGATGGATATCCTCATGACTGACATGAGGAGGAGTTGTTGTGAACTGACGGACTGCTTTGACTCACTGAACACACTCACCGCACCGCGCCGGGGTCGGTCGGTCTCTGTTCTTTTTGTAGATTTATAGTAGATATACAAATCGAAAGGAAATGGGAGAAAAGAAGAGGGAAAAAGAAAGAAATGGAAAGAATCCACAGAAGTAACAATGGCACTAATCATGGGAGCAGAGAAGATCCATGGACAAGGGAGGTACCGTCTGGTCTGATCGATCAACCGGCACGCACCGAGGAGGGAGGGAGGGCTTCAGAAGAGCTCCCAGTCGAACCGCGGGATCGGGGATTGGGAGGCGCCGCCGGCCGGCGAGGTGGTGGTCGCGGCCGCCATGGTGGTGGTCACGGCGGCCGAGGACGTGGACGGCACCGACGACAGCAGGTCGAACGACTCCCAGCTCTGCGTGGGCGGCGCCGCGGCGCCGGCCGCCTGGTGGGAGGGCTGCTGGAAGTTCCGCCGCTGCGACACGGGCGGCGGGCGCGGCGGGAGGTGCGGCGCGCGGGCCTTGGCGTGGCCGTTGTTCATGGTGCCGTTGCCGTTGGCCTTGGGCGCCGCCGCCGCCGCGTTCTTCGCGCGGATGGCGTCCAGCGTCTCCACGTACTTCTGCACCCGCTTCTCCTGCACAATCGTAGGTCGGGCGGCGATTGAGCTCTCGGCGCGCGCGAATTCGTCCAAGAAGCGACAAGAAATTTAGTCTAAGCACCACGCACTGACCTGCATTCGCCGCTGCACCTTAATGTCGCCCTCGGCGGCGATGGAGTCCAGCTTGACCAGCTCGTTCATGAGCGCCTCGGTGAGGGTGACCACGTCGGCGTCCACCACCTTGCCGCCCTTGCTGACGATGGTCTCCAGCGCCGACACCTGCACCGAATTGAGTAGCACGTTGAACAGCCGCCAGACTCAACAACACCCGATAGAGGTCACCGTTAGCTAGCAGAAGAACCAGTAGATAGTAGGTTGGTCGGTGGATCCCTCCCTACCTTGGTGGCGAGCTTGTCGACGTCGAGGTTGATGCGTGAGATGGACTTGGCGGCTCGCTCCGCCTTGTCGGTGCGGCGCTGCTCGAGGAGGCGCTTGGCCTGCGCGGCGGGGTCCTCGAGCAGCACCATCTTGGAGCGGTCCTTGACGCCGGCCATGTCCAGGAACGCCTTGGAGTCCCGCTCCTTGTCCTTGTACACGAGCTTCTGGTCCTCGGGGTGCAGCCCCGTCCGCGCCGACAGCAACTTCTTGAGCTCACCTGCAGGCGCCAGGAGAGGAGCGCATCGCCATCCCGGATGATCAGAAGCAGCTCGTAGCTACAGTAGCTAGCTAGGATCGCCAGCAAGGTCCGCGGTGCCGCATTCTACTGGTGGTAGGCAGGAGCATTACCGAAGGAGGCCTGCGAGTTGATGTAGATCTCCTGGTAGACGCCGTTGAACTTGACCTTGACGCGGATGGTGGGGACGGGCGCCCCCGGGGGGCGTCCGCGTCGGGGCTCCGCTTCTGCACCAGCATCCCGCCGGGCCGCACCTCCCACTCGTCCTCTTTCACCGCGGCCGCGGCCGCCGCCGGAGCCGGAGCCGGAGGAGGAGGAGGAGGGAGGTCTCCCTCATGGCGTCGGCGAATGTACCTTTGGGCCTGGCGCGCATCATCCTCTTCTCATGGTACGTGCACGCCCCTCGCGCGCGCGAAGCGAGACAGAGAGAGACACAGGGACAGAGGGAATCAAATCAACCGCTCTCCTCCTGCACTCACGCCAGCAACAGGAACCAAGAACGGGCAAGCAGAGTCAGCTCTGCTCTGCTCGGCTGTCTCTGCGTGCGTGCGGTGCGGTGCGGGCGCACGCGGACGGACGGACGGACGGCTCTGGGCGCTGGCGAGAGCAGGGGCGGATTCGGCGGCGCCGGATCTGGGGACGACGGGGGGCGCACGGTTCGCAGCTGCAGCTAGCGCAGGTGCCTCCTTCTCGATTTCGGGTCTCGGCTCGGCCTCAATTGGGGAAATCAGGAGCAGGGCCGGGGCGGCAGGCAGAGAGGTAGGTGGGGGTTAGGAGCTGAGCCAGCCAGCCGAGGTGGGGGTGCGGGGGAGAAGAGAGAGACGGGCAGAGAGAGGGAGGCGACGAAAAAGGAGGGGAGGGACGGGAAAACAACAGCGCGTACAACTCAGGGACAGACAGGGCAGCAGAATATTTATACCGATAAAAAACGCGGCATGCGGGCGGGTGAGTGAGTGAGGACGCCACGCGATCACGGCACAGGAAGCCAGGCATGGCATGCCGCCGCCGAGCCGGGGCCGGACTCAGGCCGGAGCAAAAAAGGATTTTCGTTTTGTGGTTGGTTCGTTTCTTGCCGTGCGGTTTTGACCGTGGCAGGAGCCGAGCCAGAAGGAGGTGAAAGAAAGCGGGTGGGGTGGTGGGTACTCCTGCTCGTGCTGGGTAGGCAGGCGGCTTGCTTGGGAGGACGGCCTTGCCGGTGCCGGTGCCGGCGGGCGGGCGGGGGCCTTAGCCGCCAAGCAACCGTTGGGCGCGGGCGGCAAACCGAACCTGTCTGCTTGCCTGCCACATAGCGGCGAGCCGTTGGGCAAATGGGGGCATCCACCGCCTCGCTTTCTTCCGTGCCCAACCCAGTGCTGTGGCGGTGCTTTCACTCGGCAGGCAAAAGGCACGCCGCTGCAACAAAGGCGCAACACAAAGCCTATAGCTGTTGTGATGGTGGTGGTACTGGTGCCTTCACCTCCAAGCGTCCATTGTGCCGGGCTGGGATCGGATCCGATCGGTGGGAGCGATAATTGGAAGCGATCCACAGCAAGTCAGCGAACTCAGCAGCAGGCAGGCAGGCATCATGCATGTCAGTCACCACGAATCACCGGGAGAATTTCGTACGTGACAGCCACCAAAAGATGCTCCAGTAGTACCTGTACGTAAGAATTTTCGTTGTTGTCGTATCGTATGATGGATGGATGGAAAAGCGGCAGTTCCGCTGTACTGTGAGTGGCCCCATTCTGTATATCTCGGTGATAAACAAATTATTAAACGAGGCTGCCTGGCTGGTGCATGATGGCTGACGATGATGAGTATTCGGGCGACGGCCGTATATGGCAACAGGCCTGGTTCCCAAATCTGTCGAAGCGGCGCGTGGCGACTGGCGCGAGCGTGCATTCCAGTTGCTCTTCCTCGTCTTGCCGCTTCCGGCTTCCGGTAAATAAAAGCTCTTTATTTGCTGCTTGTGGTAGCGCCTAGGCAAAGCGTCGTGAGGGCGTCAAACAGCAAAGAACACGTCGATTATTTCACGGGTACAGTTGGGCCATGTTTCTCAACTCCGCGTAAAAGGTGATCAAGAAGGATATGTGTGTGTACCTACAAACTTTTGTCACCGGTGAAGGGTGAGATGAGAATATATGACAAAGACCCCCAAAAGGAGTCGGGCCCACGCCACTTGGGCCAACCCCGCCCCGCCAAAACAAAGCAAGCCGAACGGAACGGAACGAGGGGATACCTATATTTGTATTTGTATTTGTAGTGCGCGGGCCCAGGCCAGCTCCAGGCCCCACCTGTCACAGGCCAACAACATCACGCACTCCGCCACAACCGACCGAGCCCACGGCCCACCCATCGGTGGCACGGCACGACACGAGGAGGAGCCGCACCGACAGCGGGGCCACGCGGCGGGCACGCGAACCCGCCACGTCGGCTCCTCGTGGGGCCGCCCCGCCCCGCCTCCAGCGACGTGATCGGAAAGCGACCGTATAACCTACGGGCGGCCGGGGCCCCGGCACCGGTGACAGGCCCTGACCCGGCACCCACCCACCACCAGCGTCCGAATGCCACCGACGCCTACGACGAAGCGCGCGACGCGAGACGAAAATTCCTTGTCTGACCATGGTGGCAACTGCAAACGGTGACTTACAGTAGCACTTCTGCCCGCAAAGTTGTGTGGCCAGTAAAAGAAGTGGGGGTATGTTTTTGTGCAGCACCTGCGCACGTGCGATTTGGGCATTTGGCCCTGAATTGTTAATAACTGCTGCTGCGGCATGGCAGCTGCGAGGAGTGTCGGCTGGGGCTGGGTCGTTTGCCATGTTGACTCGCCTCATCATGACAGGCGGCCGCGCGCGTCCGGCTCCGGCCAATGCGGCAGCCTACTGCCACTATACTCGGCGCCCAGGTCTGCTGCTTGCAAGTTGCTGATGCTAGATGCTTCGGATACTTGGTGTAGCAACCACCACTAACCAGCTTCGGATACCCTCCCTCCTTGACAGAGAATGAAGAGAGAACTAATCCTCGGCCGGCCACTTCCCTTTCCGAGATCGACGGTGATGGCATCGCATTTCGCATGGCAGCAAGTTGACAGACAGACGGCATGGGCTATTTACTTACTGACCTGCCCGGCGTTGAAGGTTGCAGTTGCAGCAGCAGAACACACACATGGCGCTACTCGGCGTCCGTCCATGGCGCGACCTCCCGGCCCCATTCGGCATCGTCCGTCCGCCGACCGCGCGCACCACTGCAGGCGCCGGAGCATAGCCTCGTGTCGTATCTCGTGGCCGCATCGATCGTGGTACTGCTCTCCAATCTCCATCACACACATCCCAGTCGCCATGTCACTCGCGCCCGGCCGGTTCTGTCCGATCATCTCTCATGCACTGATGCACGTCTGTGTGCAGACAAAAAACCAATCTGCATCAGTCAGCAGCTAGTAGCGATTTGTACGCACTACGCTAGCGTACGTACAGCTGACTTATCTCTTCTTCTTCTTCAGCTGCGGATCAATATATACCGTCCCTACTCCTATCTCGTAGTCGTACGCCCGTATGGACGTATGCCCTATGCCTCTCCTTTCTTTCTTCTTCTTTTTTCCCCAAGCTGCGCACGAACAGTTCCAGTGATGAATCTCGTCAGGACGCGCGGGGGGCTAAAACTGAGTACGGAGTAGTGTCAAAAGGAAAGCAAGCCAGCAGCCACACGTACGAATGCCATTCATCAATCATCGCGGTTCCATTATTAGTTTCAGTACTCGCTGGATCTGGATGTGCATCTGCATGCTGCAGTCGCGGCGCACATAAATTGGGCGCAACCCGAGCTGTTTTCTGATCTAACAAACAGCTACTGTGGTACCGTCACTTAAATTAACAGTCGTCATGGCATATATAGATAGCCGTTGATCCGTTCGTGCGCACTCTTCTTCACGTGTACTGTACAAGGGGGAAGAAGCGAGATGCTTAACCAGCAACTGAAAGTACGAATGCCATTCGTCTTGTTTTCTTGATTACTCTGGTTCAGTACAGTCGCTAGTCACATAGATTAAATAGCTGCAACTCTCGGTTTTCTCTAACCTAACAAACTGTTGCTTTGGTATGACAGTCTTAGCCGTTGCGGTTGCGCGTACTCTTCAGTGTTCACGCCCAAGAATAAAAAATTGGATGTGATCCACGTGAGAAAATTTCACTTCCTCTTGTTTTTCTTACAGATCATGGATGTCAATGCTCCTCTGCACTTTTACTGGGTCAGCTACTACCAACTTGTCCGATCGAGATCTACAAACTCACGATCCACATTTCAGTGATCCAGCTTCTGCTCGCTGACCAATACAGTACATACTCAGGAGTCAGGATCGAAACATCACCCACGGCCACAAAGTCCTCTCAAAGTCGATGCCTGCAGACGAAGTTTCAGAAGTACAAGAACTGGCCATGAAGCAAGAATATCTCGTAGGCTTTTTTTTTCTAGGAGCAATCATAATGCTGAGCCTCTTTAGTCTTTGCCCAACAATAATACGTTTTATCTCTTCTTTTTCCCTGCCATAATGTGGTGCCGGCCGGCCTTTGCTTTTGATTTTGGGATACATGCATGCCACCTATCATCGCCCCATAATGTATTTCGCAAGCCGCACTTTGAGAGCGAGCGAGCGTGGAGGACCGATCGGTGATCGATCGAGATGTGCGCATCTAGTATGTGCCAAAACATCATCAGATTCTTTCTGAAGCTTCGCCTCAGAAAAAGCGTCCCCATCTGAAGGAGTGAAGATTAATATATGATTCCGGGGCATCTAATCAGTGTCTCGTCCTTCTTAAATATCTCATTTTTAACGGCCCCTCATGCTGCGCTCGGATCTGTCGTCCGGGAATGGGATGGTGGTAGAGTAAGTAGCAGATTCACATGGGTGAGGGAGAACAACTAGAATCTGAATTGCGCTGTTATGTTGCGTTTGCTGTCAAAACCTACCGAGTCAATTGCAGCAGTACGCCTGTACTGGCCATTGTTCAGGTCATCAAGTGTAAACAGAAGTAGTTGCGTGGGTAGTAACATGCTTTCCACTGTTTCATGGAGACCAACCATTCAATCCTACAAACACAACTTCTTCAACTTTTCCTCTGCGAAATATAAAATGAAATTAAAAAAATGCAGCATCTTGCACTGTCGGTTGCGTATGATAGCTTAAAAACTGACGACACTTCTGTTCCGTTTCCCCGTGTCCACTCTCTGAATTCAACATGTTCATAAAAAAGTAGCTCTCTTCAACATGCGTACTAATTAATAAAGAATTACGGATTTGGTTTATTTAGTGATCTGAGAGCTTTAATTTAATAAAGAAAGGAAATTTGTCGGTCAGCTCTTCGCAACACATATACTAGGCAATAAAGGAGTTTAACTAAAGCCGCTTCCTTGGCCACTTTATCAAGCTGTATCATCCAAGAAAGCGAGCAAATAGTATTGTACCCGCACATTTAAAGGGATAAAAAGCGGCGACAAGAAATAAAAAAAAGGAGTAGCCCCCATTCTTGCAAGTCCCAACTAACTGTGAATCCAAGAGCACATGAAAAAGATGCATGATGAATGTACTCTGCTGTGCTTTCACCACCACCACAGCTAACCTCTGCCGTATCCCTGTCGCTATTCATTTGTTGGTAAGCAAAACACATCCATGAAAGACTGTTAAGCAGGGCCAACGCGATACAGATCATAGCTGTCGACGTTGAGTTAGCAAATCAAGCCAGATCCCATCGCCATTACATTGATTTGGACATACATGTCGTTGATCAGTGTGTGAGTGTCACACACAGCTCATTCACTCGTTTCCCATTATTTCCCACTACTAGGCAAGGCCCAGCAGGCATCGGCAGAACCTGATAAGATCTTCAGTTCGGTATCGAGGTCTCGTCGGAGGAACAATCTTTCCCGTAGCTCTCATGCCTGATGTACACCTTGCACCAATGCATGGTCTGCACGGAATGGAGAAAAAAGTGAAGCAAAGCTGTGTGTGTAAGTGTGTTGCAAGCAATGCTTCTGGAGTTCTGGTGGTAGGTGACCATGAGAACATCATCCAGCAAGCAGGGGTCCAACTCCAAAACATCATTTTCTGTCCAGGAAGTATGAAGCCTGCAACACTTTGGATGAGCACACACACTGATGGGTGAATAGTCCCTTTCCTTTTCCCTGTGGAAACCGCCCCGGTTTCAACGTGTGGAACTTGTGGGATCCATGTCTTCGAAATACCATTGGTCCATCTCTCTCATCAAAAAGAAGAAAGAAAAAACCAATCTGCTTGGAACATGAGTTTAGTGCCGAGCCTTTGCTTGCCGTCGACAGTTGTATTACTTGTAGCCTACGGGTTTCAGATCGTAGAAGAAACCATAAGACATCTTAACAGCAAGCTCTGTGCCGTACCAAAGGTACTAGTAATTCAGTTGGACCTGGAGTGCACAGTTTGCTCACATCCACCCACCAATGCAAATCTGCAATGTGCTGTAAGGCATTTATACAGTTGGATCAGGACGGTGTCTGAAAGGGACACATAATAAAATCAAGCGAACTGCATCGATCAAGCGTCAAACTATGACCTGTTCAAGGGCATGGCTGGCAAGAAGCAGCATGGGTGGAGGAGGAGAACAAGGAACAAGAAAACAACCAGGCAGGTCATCTCTCAAGATAGAGCCGGTGGCGTTGTATCTGGAGAGGAGAGCAACGGCGTAGCTTCTGCAGGGAGCCAGGGCGTTCGCCCGTCGCATCTCGTTCTGATGAGCAGTTACCGTCGCCGATCGTCATCGTCTTCGCCGGACGGAAGCTAACAAAAGGCCTGGACTCTCATAAGCCTGTGGAAAGCAACGGCCTGCACTGCACGGATCTCTCTACTACGTGGAATTGACGGCAACACAAGCAAGATACCAGGAAGAATATCGTTGCCGAAAAAGATACAAGCGGACAGCGACTCATCAGTGATTGCAGTAGGCTTCAGAGTGTTTTTTCTTTTTTTGAGAAACAGTATAGTAGACTTAAAGAGTGTTTGTTTTTTTGAAACTAACTAAAAGAGTGTTTGATAGGCAGACTACAAACTGGGCCCGAAATTCAGATCCCATCTGGGCTGATCATCCTTGGGCCCTAGGGGCAGTTATTTGGCACGACCTTATTTGGCACGACCTAATAACCGGGCCGAGCCCAAAGCACGCTCATACACGAAGCGGCCCGAACCTGATATGTCCGTTCCGTAACGTAACCCTGCGCGCATACGACGCTCGAAGCGAAGCCTCGCCGCCGCCGCCGCCGCCGCCGCCCGCCGCAGCAGCAGCAGCAGCCATGAGGGGCGACAACCGCCGCCGCACGGGGCCTTCAGCTCGTCCTCCATCGCCTCGACGTCTAGCAAGCGCAACCTTGAAGAGGAATCCGCCAGCGCCTCCGACGAATCGGGCGACGACGAGGTGAGCTGGGGCTCGACTCTTCTCTTCTTCCGATCCCCTCGCACGAATCACGGAGCGCTTACCAGAGTTCGCTGGCGCCCCAGGAGGTCCCCTCGTCGTCGGCGTCGGAGTCGGAGTCGGAGTCGGAGAGCGACGGCGAGGATGCGGAGCGGGAGCGGGAGTTGGAGCGCGCGCTCGCGGACGTGCCCTTCGGAGAGCTGCAGCGCGCGAGGGCCGACGGGTCGCTGGCGAGGGGGCCACCTCTGCGGCCAAAGCAGCCGCGGAGAAGAAGGCTCGCAGGGCTAGCAAGAAGAGGTTCGGCGAGGCCCAGCTGCTATTGCCTTTTTATGGGTTCTGCTGTTCCCGGTGGCTGTTGTTCCTGATGGATTCGGTTGTCTTTTCGACAGGCCAATGGAGATAAGCACGAAAGTGCGACCACCGAAATTGAGGGAGGTGATACAGGTTCCTAAGAAGGTTAGTTGTGCCTCTCGATTTAGTTCAATGTCATGTTGAAACTGTATTTTTATTTGATTTGGCTCTGTGTACATATTTTTCAAATAAAATTTAAACTATTGGTAGTGCATATATGATGTATATCCTGCTAATATAAGGTGTTTTGGCAACTTGTTTAATCCCAGCCACCCTTCAAACCTATGCAAGGATAACAATGTTTTCAGTTACCTATCTGGTTGGGCATGCTTTGCTGCTGCAGCTTAAATGTTTCTGAATGTTGTTACATGTAAAATTCCATTTCTTCATCCTATTTATTCACTAATTTCATTTAGTCGTCTAGGCTTGAGAAATGCAATCATGCTGTTTTAAGAATGCATCTTATGTTCAATTTATTAAATCAAAGATATCTGCTCTAATTGATATTCATTAACTCCAAATTTTATCTTCACCTCATTTTGTTTCATGCAAATGCTTAATTATCACTCTGTCTTGTATTGTGCACTGTCTTCTGAATCTATATCATTCTGAGATTGCTCTTTCCCATAGGCTGGAAGGGATCCGAGATTTGAGCCTGTATATGGATCTGTTGACAAAGAAGGGTAAGAGTGGATACTTGGATGCATATGTAATTGTTCTTTGGTGTGCACACACATTTGAAGCATTTTTTTATTTGTTAATTTCTGATTTGATATTATATCTTGATATTACCATTAGAGGTTCTCAAGCGTGTTTTCAGTCAAATGCTCTAAGCACGTATTTATCTGCTTCCTAGTGGAAGGGGTGAATTCAGATCCCTAACTATTTCACCCAGTTGATCTTTCCATTCATTTTCCTTCGAAAGCATGACTCAAGTGTTATTTGTTTTTTCATTCTGGTATTGGCTGTAAGCTTGGTGAATTCTTGACACCTATTGGTTTGGTTGGTATGCAGGTTCAGGAAAAGATACAATTTCTTATTTGATGAAGATTTCCCTGCTGAAAAAGAAGTGTGTTCAGTATTCATGTTCAAATGCATCGATTAGAAGATGTTTCTGTTCGACGAAAATAATTCCATATGCATTTTCTTGTATATGCAGAGACTTCAAAAAATGATTAAGAAATCTAAGGACCCAAATGCCATTGGAGAAATGAAGAGTCGTGTCACATGGATTGTATGTATACTTCTTAACATGTTGGCTATTACCATGAAAAGTATCTTTTTATAAAAGGTTATATATTTATTTATGCTTATTTGTGATAACCCGTGAGTTAATACTGAGTTACCGACCATTTACTGATAGCAAGTTTGGTTAACCTTTTGTCCACTGGATTTCTAATATTTGATTGAAGTATGTTCACTTCAACAGTTCAATCCCAGTAGTCAAAGGCAATTTTTGGCCATGCTGCATCACTAGAAAGAGTATCCATCATCGCTGAAACTATTGACTAAATATAATTATTTTTGTTGCATCGCAAACTAGACAAGAGTTATGCGAATTTTGGTCTAAATGGAGTGAGGATAAGATGATGTTAGCTGTTACACCTCGCCAGAAACAAGCTGCTACAATCCACAAATGGGTTGACATCTACAATTTGATTCTCGTGTTCTTATATGGAGTTGATAATGAGAGATTTTTTCTTAAAATTGTCACTGGTCTGCTTTTGGGAGCAATATGATTGAAGATTGATTGGTTTAGCTGATTCATGGAATGTAACTAACTACAGGATAAACAGTTGAAGTCTCATCCTCAAAAGAATGTTGAGTCAGAAATCTTGCGTGAGCATATCAGGAAAGAGAGGGAGGCAGCCAAGGCCGGAAAACGACCATACTATTTGAAGAAATGTGAGTTCCTCAATCCAGTGCCTCCTATTCCTCACTGTCTGTCTATATTTGAATCAAATGGTTACTGTCTGTTTCTCAACCTGATGGCCACTCCCTTTTTTCTTAACCAGCTGAACTTCGCGAAAGGAAGCTTATGAACAAGTACAATGAGCTCAAGGTAAAGTTTACAAGGTTTACTGGGGGTTCTTTTTTATCACTGATGTCTGTCTCAGTTCTTAAAATTTGTGTTCATTACTCACAGGAGGCAGGAAAGCTTGATGCTTTCATTGAAAGGCGGCGGAGGAAGAATGCTTCCAAAGATCATCGGTACATGCCATACCGACGGAATGGAGATGGTGCATAATAATTTCTTGATTCTTGAGACGAAAGGATGATTTTATGGCCTTTTCATGGTGGCTGGACACTGGATAAAGTGTCTTCTGTTACTTTGTTGCCCTAGCCTTACATTCGTCAGCTATGTGCACAACATTGAGCTAGTAAAATTGTTTTTTTCTTTGCTTGATATATATTTTTTTATTTTTATTTTTTTTTTTTTTTTTTTTTGCACAACACTATCGTTTCAGCCTCTTTCTACCTTCCTGCAAACTAACCGAAAACGTTAGTCCTCGGTCCTGAATTGAGCAGTGGCAGAGCCACAGAGGCATGCTTGCATTTTGTGGCTTGCTCCACCTCTCATCCTCTGGTATCCTTTGGCAACAGCTCAAGCAAGAACAAGACATGGACCATGATCACTTAAGGGGGGCAACTGACCACTGAGCACGAAGCGACGCAAAGATGACCCTCGATTTAACATATATATGTAGTTCCTAATGAATGATACGAATATGAATGCTCTACTAATAAACATGATAAATTCTGCTAATGCCATCCATCCTCCTACCGCTCCCTCCTAGATATTTGACTATCTGCAAGCTATTGAATGCTTCCATATAGCTATGATGAAGTATAAATACGATTCCTGTATACCATTTTGTAGCTGGCTAATCACGTATAGACCAATATGTAACTCACGATAGCAAAAACAAAGCGATCATACTAGTTCGCCAATTGCCCACTGTACGATATTCCGAAACATGTACAGGTATAGCATCCTGATGAGTGCATTGTGAACTAGCTTTAGTTTCAGAAAATATGCTAGGATCTGTAGCATCCTGATGAGTGCATTGTGGACTAACTTTAGTTGAAGAGGTAACTAGGTTACACCTTCATTATCTCACATATACATTGCCACGCTCATCATATTACCTTTGCTCTAATTTGTAACTATTTCTTTAATACCATAAGCTTATAAGAGTAAGATTCCTAGCATCACTAATTAAACGTGTCAATTCTCAACCTTGATAGCTTATACGCTCTAATGATAGCAGGGTCTCACTCTTTTTCCTTACAATTGAAGACATTTTGTATTGTCCATTCCCGAATTCAGAGTATGTAAGGTTAACCTAAAAAGATGTTGTATAATTCTACTAAAGAATCATATAATCTTTCTTCTATTTTCAACCATACATCTTCCTGAACTACATCCACCTAAAAAAAATTGTACAGTCTTAGATGGCAAGTTAAATTTCTTCCACAGTCCACAACTGCAGGTGCACTGTTCCTTGCATTTCATTTCGCTGCTTCTATTTTAGCTTTTGCCACCTCTATTTCATCCCCATATCCTAATTTAGGCATTATATAATTCGTTCTGTTTGATGAAGTTTCCATGGCCTAATTGCTCCTAACAGGCAACTGGTGATGATCGAATTGTTTCCAGATTTGGTGCTCCATGACAGAGGCAGAGTCGGTAAAGGGAGAAGGCCAATGATGCACAGGAAGGAACGCAGCTCACCTTCAGCGTTGATCCATCGAAGCTTGGTCAATTGCCATACCTATGGCAAAGAGTTGGATAAAAGGACTGGTCAATAGAGCCATACTGATTTATTGAGTCATGAGTGGTGATCTTAATCTCTAATTATTCTTATCTGATCTCATGCCAAAATTGAATTTGTGTCCAATCCATGCCAATATCTGAGGAGTATCCATTGTGAAGTTTCTCTGCAGCCTTTCTACCATATGTGCCCTTTTTTTATTTCTTGAAGAACATATACTCAAAAATGGAGTTCAGAAAATATGATATGCATTGAAGTACAACCATACCTTATACGTCGATCCTATTGATTTTTCTTCATACAATTTTTAAGCTTTCTAATTATGTATCATTTTATATCTCTTTACCTCAATTGAAGTGCCTTCATGTTTTGGTATATAATTATGATTATAATTCCAAGACCGGCAAATGTTCAGTCATAAAAACTTGTATTTGTTGTCTGTAATAAAGTTTCATCAGTGTCAATCCCTCCCTCCCCCTCCACTCAAATAAAATAAAATGCGACAGCGTAGTGCTTCTTGCCAACTTGTTTCTCATTTTTAGCTGACAATAATAAGTAAGTTATGTTTCCAACTTCACGCTAACAAAAAAACAGGAATAACTAAGTTATGTTTCCAACTTCACGCTTACAAAAAACAGAAATAAGTGTTAAAAGAAAGAGATAACTAAGTTATGTTTCCAACTTCACACTTGCAAAAAACAGAGATAACTGTTAAAAATTTAATAGTCACAGTTAACAATAATATCTCTTTTATTTTACATCACTAAGCAGATATATTAGTAATGCTAATGGAGTATGGGTTCCTAGCACACTGATGATCTCGACATACTCACGCATCTTGGACAAAACCAACACAGGCAGTGGAGGCACGCGGCAATAGTGAGTGTGGTTTCTAGTGGTCATCGATTCCGGTTCGGAGCATTGAAATTTACCAAATGTCGGCTTGGATTTCACATGTTTCCACATGTCGTTCTTTACTGCGCCCTACTCCTACGTCTGGGCAGCCTGCAGGCCATAGGCCCACAACATATCCAGCTAGATTGGCCCACAACATATCCAGCTAGATTCTGTCCCTGCGAGCGCGAGGCTAAGGCCAACCAATGGGCCAGATATCACCAGCCTTACACGGTCCAGAAAACAGCCTGGAAATTAGCAAAACACTAGACCGCCTCAACTCACCCATCCAGATCCGTTGCCCGAAATTTTCACGCACGGGAACTGGCGAAAACGTGGAGCGTGCATGCCCTCAGGACTCGGCGCCCACCGTTTTCAAACCCCCAGCCTAAAAATTTCCCCTTTGTGGTGTATTTAAAGACCTCTGCCCCTGCACCAAACAGGGACGGAAGAAAATCTCCAAACACAGCAAAGCCCCTCAAGCCTCTGGCCTCCTTAACCTCACCGCGCACCACCCCGAGACCAAGTGACTGCTCTAGCCTAGGGTTTCCGGCGGCGATGGCAGGCAAGGGAGGGAAGGGTCTGCTGGCGGCCAAGACGGCGACTAAGAGCACCGGCAAAGACAAGGACAAGAAGAAGGCCCCCCGTGTCCCGCTCCTTCCGCGCCGGTCTCCAGGTTCCCTCTTGCTTCCTTTCTTCGTCTCTTGTCTTAACTCCATCGTTTTTCTGTCGCGTTATTCTAGGAAACTTTAGATCTGGAGCTTTTTCCTACGAATTTCGGTCCGATCTGTACCCCTTCTATGGATTCGAACCGACACTTTGTGTTTTGCAGTTCCCGGTGGGTCGCATCCACCGCCAGCTCAAGTCGCATGCCTCCGCGCACGGCCGCGTCGGCGCCACCGCAGCGGTCTACTCCGCCGCAATCCTCGAGTACCTCACCGCCGAGGTCCTAGAGCTTGCTGGCAATGCCAGCAAGGACTTCAAAGTTAAGCGCATCACCCCGCGCCACCTGCAGCTTGCCATCCGCGGGGATGAGGAGCTTGATACACTCATCAAGGGAACCATCGCTGGCGGCGGCGTCATCCCCCACATCCACAAGTCGCTCATCAACAAGACCGCCAAGGAGTGAAGGAGGGCCCTCCCATGCCGTGCTGCTGCTTCTTGCCGTGCTGCTGCTTCTCCCTGACTACCGTCCAACTAGTTGTGGACTTGTGCTATGTTAATTTAAAGGGAAAATTAGCTATGTACCATCAAAAGAATGAGTGTCTGTTGTGACAGTAGTAGTAAACTCATCCTGTTTATCTGTTCTTTTAATTTAAGTTCTCTTCTGCTGGACATGTTCTTGCTCTGGGTAAGGATTCATGTGGAATGCTCGAGAAAATTGCTATTCTATGACTCCAATAGTGTGGCTTTTTTATTCTATGACTCCTAACATTGACTTCGTTAAAATATAATTTCAATCGTTTGTGCTTCATAATAAATATGATTTTGTTTCTTTAATCATTTTTAAGTCCTAAATACATGTATTTGTACCACCGATTCAGCAAAAAGACGGAAAAAGGAATTCATCCAATCCAACGCCCGCATTGAGTTACACTTATTACGACAGTCAAGTCAAGAATGCGGCGTTCATATACTCCCTCCGTCCCAAAATAAATGACGTTTTGGGTGTTCGTGCCACAAGTTTAACTCGATTTGCAGAAAATACGTACAATATTTATATCTCTAAATAAATTTATTAAAAAACTAGATCTAAAGATCTTTCCGACAATACTAATTATGATACTAATCGATGATATTTATTATTTTTAAAAATTGCCGGCAAATATTTCTCGGGAAGCGAGAACGTCATTCTTTTTGGGACGGAGGGAGTATATAATAATCCGTCAGACATTTAACAATAGCCGAGCCGCTGGGGTGATGAATTCGCTTCGATCAAGTAACTGCGGCAGCCAGCGCCTGCCGACCGTCGTTTTACCGATCTGATCACTTTAATTTCCGCGGCTGCTGGATTCAGTACGTGTTCCAATTTCTACGGCGGTGAGGGCAGGTGTCCACCGGCACGCTGATCCGCGCGAGCACGAAACGAGGAGGGGCGGCGGGCGGTGATCGGCTGGTGGCGGCGCGTCGAGGAGACGAATAGACGGTCAGATGAGAGAAAAATGTTGAGCTCAGACGGGCAGATGAATCGATGAACAGAAGAATACCAGAGGTACAGTCATTAATTAATAGAAAATACATACATTTGGGACTTCAAAAATGATTAAAAGAAACAAAATCATATGTATTACGAAGCACAAACGATTAGAGTCATATTTTAGTGAAGTTGATGTTAGAAAGTCATAGAATAGCGAAGCCACATGATTCGAGTCATAGAATAGCAATTTTTCGGAATGCTCTGGTGTCCATGCTTAAGTTTCTGAAGTTTTATATTAGCAAAATAGCCATTTTGGTCCCTAAACTATTTCTGAGGCTCGGTTTGGTCCCTGAACTTTCAAATTGTCCACTTTAGTCCTCAAACAATAGATTTACAGCTCAATCTCATCTACGCCCCTTCATATCGCCACGTGGCCAGCCAGGACATGTGAAATGTCGATTCCTACCCCTCACTCACTCCCTCCCTTACTGTGCTACAATAAAATATATTTTAAACTAATCATAAAATATATTTTCTACAATAAATTGATTCGAAGACATAAATGTGAACACAATATTTTAAATTTGGTCAAACTTAAACTATTTTAACGAACACAAGAACAATAGTTTTATTCCTTTCTGGATGGAGTGAGTACTCTATTATTACTGTGCTACCTAATAAAATGTAATGATAAGTAGATTACCAGTGTCTACATTTAATTTGTCTAGCAAACAAAATAAATAAATAAATAAATAAATATTGTTACCATCTTTAATAGAAAAATAGTAGTAATGCTAATGATAATGCTATGGGTAAAGGATGGAGTGAGGGGTAGGAATGACATTTCACATGTCCGGCTAGCCACGTGGCACGATATGAAGGGGGATGGATGAGATTGAGCTTCAAATCTATTGTTTGAGGATTAAATTGGACAATTTCAAAGTTCAGAGATCAAACTGAGCCTTGGAAGATAGTTTAGGGACTAAAATGGCTATTTTGCCTTTTATATTCTAGTACCGTCAGAACTCAGAAATAATCATCCGAGGAGGTCTGGAACATAATACGGCAACTATCGGGTTCCTCGTCCGTGCTGTCCTGACTCGACCTTAGAAGCGGAGTCATGGCGATCACACCATCGCTATTGAGGAGCTTATCGGCCAAATTCCCCGCCGGCACCGCCACACCGGCGCCATTTGTCGGTTCCTCACCCACACCAATATGATCATCCGCTGTCGCCGCCGCCGCCTTGTAGCGCTCATGTGGCGGAGCCCTCGATGGCTGAGAATTACTATCACATCGGCGCAACAGGCCCATCGAATCATCACCCGTGCACTGCTCTTAGTTCTCGTGATCTGCTAATCTGGATCTCTTGTGCTGCTTCCATCAGATGGTGAGTTTGTCCCATCCCATGTTTTTTTTTTTTTTTAAAAAAAGATCGCATCCCATGGCTTTGGATTTTCACTGCAATTTGAAGTTCTGCTCCCTCTATCTACAATGAAGGCTTGCCTCTTTTGCAAGGATGTCTTCCCCATCAATGACATGAAATCGACAACAAGCTCTTCCTGCAAGCCCAAAGTGATTCTTTGGTCTGAACTTTTCGTGGTCTGTGCCTTGATTTGAATTCTGATCTAAAACTTGTCCGTCGTTGCTCTCAAAATTGAAAATTTGGTCTGATCTCTTACTATGCTTTGTTCCGAAATTCAGTGATTGACCCAATCGTAATTCTCACTAGCTTAATCTGTTTTCCAGGGGACGCAATGGTCATCCTCACTAGCTTAATCTGATTTACAGGCATAAATAACTTTAGAAGGATGAGATTTCAATGCATGGCAGTTGTTTGCAAATTCAGAATACGTGCAAAACCTGAACCAATTGGAATGGTAATTGAATGGCTGCATGTGTGTGGATGTCATTTGCACTACATATTTAGCAGATATGTGCATAGCTGGAATTCTCTCCACCCCATACAAGTAGTTTAGCAGTGAAAAATATTACCTCTGTATCCTTGTGCACAAAGAATTACAGATGGAATGCACTTTCAGGTGACAAACAATAAAATGTTTCCAAACAAAACCTTAGTGGAAATTTGGGTTGGCAAAATAGCTGCACTCAAGGGCAAGTTGATATGTAGAACACACCAGATGTACATTTCAAAGTTCAAATGAACAATTTACAGAGGTTACAACATTTTCCTAGGGGGACAAGAGGAATTAAAAAACACTCACCCCTTCAGTTACACTGCAGTACTGCAAAATATTATGTAACTTGTATAAGTGCTGTTGTAAACCGCACTTCTGTAAACAAAACGCAAATCTGTAGGCCAAAAAAGAAAACCTATGGATCATATCTCTAGGAGCAACTTGTTTGATGAATCTACACATAATTCCAGGGTGTTTTTTTCCGCGTGAGGTATTGTGGTTTCACCATCACTGAATCCACGCAGAGACCACCTTTCGTGTGTGTGCAATCTATCTGAATCATTGCAAACCTGATGTTTATTGGTCTGCTCGAGTCCTTCACGACAAAGTCCCCAACATGGTGATTGATCCAGATACCAGGATCAGTGAAATAACACTTGGACTGAACATGCTGTCCATCAGAAGTTGACATTTGGAAACACACGGGCTTTATATCCCAACCGTGGATGTGTTCTGAGCTATAAACTCGTCGTCCAAGACGCTTGAATGGTCGACCAAGATGAACGCGGTAAAATAGGCTGTATGTACCTTCTGGGAAGAAGAATTCAACCTCCCCTCTGACTTCAAACCACCAAATTTGCGAGAGATAAGCAACCGTGTGAAATCTGCAAGGAATGACACAAATCCATGACCTCTCTTCTTTATATGCATGGGCTTGAACCAGTGGCTATATATTCATGCAACAAAAGAGGTACATGGAAAATAAGACGTACGGTTGAAGTAAATTTAAGCTAACTGGATAGGCACTAGAGTGGGCTACGCTAATATGTCCTATTTAGTCAAATGACAAGAAAAAACCAATGGCAAATGTGAGCTTAAAATCCAATATATGAAAGCTAAAAATCCGATATGTATAGCAACGCATACATGATGATATATGATTTATCACATGAAAGCTAAAAATCTGATATGTATAGCAGCACATTTTGAAAAAAAAGGAATGTTGACGTTGAATAGCCAATTGCCAGAATAGCGAAACTTTAGGGGCACATTGACTACATGAATTCTAACTCCCACAGTGGGTTAATTTAGTTGTCCTTTCTTCTAACACATACCATCAAAACATTGTAGGAATACAGATTTAGGAAACAGAACATGTCCTTTCAAGAACTCAAGGTGCAGTTTTAAACCCTAATAACGCTACTGCATCTTGTTCATGACGATAAAACACCTAGTTAGTGGGAAGAGGTAAGTGAATGGTCATCATTTTCTGCCACAAACAAACTCTTAGCTAGTCGGGACACAAGTTGATTATTTCCAAATACTCAACTCAGCACACTCACTAGGCTGATGATTAATTGATTAGTCTCATACACCAAGTCACCAAGCATGGTAGAAGCAAACATGGTGTGTATGTCCGTATGTGTACCATCCATATTCCATCAAGCCACATTTAAAAGGCTAGAACATAACATATGCAATTCTAACACTGCCAAATAATAACATATGTGATTCAGTAACCAAATACGAAAAAAAACCTTAGTTCATACATGAACAATGTCTTCTACTTTAAGAGTGGGATTTTTATATATAAAGCATGATCACTAAAAATTGCCAAGTGATGTTTTTATTATTAGTAGATGAAAGCACCTTGATTCATCATTGGGAATGAAGTTCCAATATCTCCTATCATCAATGCCAGTTATTGAAAGTGCCCTTGAAGAAATTGACATGCATAGACCTCCACCACCCTTGTCCAGCCAGAACTCCTGCACAGTACGCCATACAAATTTTATATCTGAACAGTTACAAAATCAATATGTATAATCAATCTCAAACACACACACGCTGCATTGGTCCCAATAAAGCTCAATTTGAGGTGCAATTTGGACAATACAGTGTTGTCTCACAAAATTGATTCAACAAATTCCATATCATTTAATCAAATCAAACAGAACATGACTCACCAAGCATATACAACTTATATAAAGCAAAAAAAAAAAAAAAAAAAAAAAAGATAGCATGTAACTCTTGAAGAAGGGGAGTACCTTTTTGCCGCCATCGAAACGATTCCGACGGCAAAGCCGCGCATACAATTCCTTCTTGGGCAACGGCTCCGCCTCCGGCGCCGACGCGGCGGCCTTCCCCCTTTCCTCATCGCCGGCCGCGGCGATGGCGAGGAGGCGCGCGTAGTTCCTCGGCAGCTTGGTCTCCCAGACACCGTCCCCGGACGCGGCGCCACGGAACGTGCGACTGAGCCGCGCCATCCGGCAGATCTCCAGCGGGTCCAGCCTGAGCAGCACCTCCGCGACACAGTTCTCCGGCAAGTCGCCCAGCACCGTGCCATCGGCTCCCCGGCCCCGGCCCCGGCCCCCTCCCGCCGACGAGGCCACGGCGCCCATGAACCGAGAGAGGGGGGGCTCGATCAGCTCAGCAGTAGAGGGTGAGCGACTTGGAGAGCAGCAGCAGGGACCCCGGCGACTTGGAGAACGGCGGCGGCGGGTTACACCTCAGAGCCAGAGAACCCATCGCGATGGCGCCGCCTTGGTGGCCGTGCCGTCGGGAACGGGGAAACCTCTGAGCAGCGTCGTCGTCGTCGTCGTTTGCTCCCCGAAAGGTAACCACCACCGCCAGGCGCTGCTTCCTGCTCTCGGCTGCCCTTCTCCTCTCGCTCCCCTGCTTCGGCCGGCTCTACCAGATGCCCTGCCGAGAAAGGCTGCACCTTTCGGTTCCCCTCCAAGATTTTTTTGATCAAAGAAGGAGCTGTGGTTTTCCTCTGGCCACTCCTGATCTCGTACTCAACAGGGAAGAAAAGAGAGCTAGAGAAGGCACGCGAACTCGGGGAGAGAGGTGATAGGTATGTGCTCGTGCGTGCGGTGCGGCTTTGCGTGCGTTGGTAGCCTGGGCGTGGTGCGTTTGCTGGGTCAGGCTGTATCGGGGGAGGAAATGGAATAGCATCAGCTCAGCTGCAGCCTGCAGGGCGTGGAAGCCGTAGAAAAGAAGACGAGTGGACGTGTGAGAGTGGTGAGGCTATCCGCACTCATCGTACTCAATTTTTACCCTCTATACATCTTGGTCATCAAGATTCTCTGCTTTATACTACTTTCTCCCGTATCCATCCATACTTTATATCATACTCTATTCATAGTGGGACCCACTTGTCAGAATATTATATTAAAAAACCCCCCCCCTCTCTTCCTCCCTCCCTCTCTCTCTCTCCAACTTCACAACGCCGGGCGAAGACCTCTATGTTGCGCAGTAACGCCGGGGCCGGGCGGAGCTCTCCCGCGCGCCGCGTCATATCACTAGCTTCGCGTTATTAAATTATGGACTATTTAGATTTAATAGATTTGTCTCATAGAGTAGTTTTAATCTATATAATTAGTTTTATAATTAATTTATGTTTCATATGTCTAATTAATATCTAAATATTTGATGGGTCTCTAAAAGCATAAGTCCACCGTTGTTCTTGACTTTCTCTTTCCTATACTATTCTGGCAGCAAAATGATATTCTCTACATCTAAAAATTTTAGTTATATAGATATACATAGGTGGAACTAGTTTAAGTTTAATAAAATTTATAGTGAATAATATTAATATCTTCAACTATATTTAGTATGAAAATAGATTCATAATTAATTTAATGGTATTAATTTTGTTGTATAAATGTTAGTATTTTATATACAATTTCGGTTAAACTTTAAACATTTATGTGAGAATTTATTTTTTTCTAAAATGAAGGGAGTATTCCTTCTTATAAAGATGGAAAAAATTAGGTCTATCTCGTTCGTTCGCCGCCCGTTTGCACGCCGCTGCAGGGCCCCTCGAGCCGAAGCCGCGGTATGTATGTGCGTGGCGGACGGGATACCGTGCCGGTGCAAGAGATGGTCTTGATGGTGGCTATGGGTTGACGGGATTCTCTGCGGTGGAAAGCAGCCGCCAGCCAAGAGTGAAGCTTTTCTTTCAGTTTTTTTTCGAGGTGGGGGTGATCGCCGTGTCGTCTCTCATCTCTCGGCGGCCGTCGTGTGCTCGTGTGCTGTCTGCTCAGGGAGGAAAGCCTTGTATGTTGCGCGAGACGAATCCTCATTAACACTTGTTTATTTATCATATCACTATGTTATTAGATTATGGACTATTTAGATTTAATAGATTTGTTTCATAGAGTAGTTTTAATCTATATAATTAGTTTTATAATTAATTTATGTTTAATATGTCTAATTAATATCTAAATATTTGATGGGTCTCTAAAGCATAATTCCACCGTTGTTCTTGACTTTCTCTTTCCTATACTATTCTGGCAGCAAAATGATATTCTCTACATCTAAAAAATTTTAGTTATATAGATATACATAGGTGGAACTAGTTTAAGTTTAATAAAATTTATAGTGAATAATATTAATATCTTCAACTATATTTAGTATGAAAATAGATTCATAATTAATTTAATGGTATTAATTTTTGTTGTATAAATGTTAGTATTTTATATACAATTTTGGTTAAACTTTAAACATTTATGTGAGAATTTATTTTTTCTAAAACGAAGGGAGTATTCCTTCTTATAAAGATGGAAAAAATTAGGTCTATCTCTTTAAGTTCTGTGCACTAGTGTTCTACTCTTGGCACGGTTACATGCTCTTGGAATGCGGCATTTTTTTTGAAAAGATGCTGGAAGATCGTGTATCATTTTATTAAAAAGGAAACATCTGGGTTTACACGCTCACAGGTGATACAAATTATATGGAGCTATGATTTTTATAAGCTAAAGAGATACAAAGCTGTTGTTTAGAAAAAATAAATCATAAGTGGTGTTTACAAAACTCCAAATAGACTAAAGTGTTGACAAAGCCATGATTTTAGAGACTACAAGATTTATTTTATCCCACTGGCTTTTAAAAACCAAAATACTTTATAACAATATAAATTTCTACAAAACTTTGCTTCCAAATAGGGAATAGATACATATCTGTATGCATTATGAGTATGTCAAAAAAAAAATTTAAAAAAATGGAGTGACCAAAATATGGTCTCTTGAATTGCTTTCCATGTTTCCACCAAATTATATGTTTTGCCTGCTATCTGTGGAGGGAAGGCGTTTTTTTAGTGTCTTCCTTTCTTCGTTGGTGCCTATGGGATGGGAAGTGGTCGTAGGGTACGAGGGATGTAGCTAATAACTTCTTGCTAAAACTCTTTGTCGTAATAATTCAGAGATCAAATCTGTTCAGTCTAAGTGTCTAACGGAAGGTATCGTTTCGTTGCTCGAAGAGGGCCCATTCTTGCCGCCGTTGTTAAAACAATCATTTCTTCCATGGATTAATTTACTCCACCTGTACTTGTGGTATACTGGTATCCTAAAACAAGTCATGAGAGCAAGAACGGAAGTTGAGAAAGGGACGTGGCCGAAAGTACTACACGCGACAAAATCGGTCCTAAGATGTCTTCTTTGGAGAAAAGAAACCCCAACATGCGCCTATCTAGTACTGAAGACGATAATAGTTGTTAATTCTTATTCTTATCGGCAACAACAGAACAATATAGTATAGTTTCCAGCTTGGATGATCCGCAGGGGCATCCAATCGCTGCGCTCGGTGGTGCTCCAAGAGAATTCGGAGAGTTCCAGAAGAGTCCCCCGAGCTGTCGATCATGTGGAGCAACCACGTATGCACTCCAATCAAACAGGCCCCGGCCTCGACGGCAGATGCAATGCAGCAATGCATGATCTAGGGACGTTCGCCAGCAAATTTAAAACGCATCGCTTTCCAGCTGAAGTCAGAGAGGCATTGCGTTTGCGTCTGCGAAATGTTCATGGTCATGGTACATGCATTGGATGGAAGCTCTCTTGCTCTCAAATCAGATCAATTGTAATGTAATAATCCGACAGCGATGTGCGATGACGAATTCCGGAAACCAGGAGTGTGAAACTAAAGGATTTCATAGTCGTAGTTTCTGCTCTTGAGTGGGCACGAGATTTTCAAACGCTGCAATCTTAAATTCTTAATGATGGGTAGCTTCCAGACGCTGCAATCTTAGGTTTGGCTGAGATTCTTGGTAGTGGATGAGATCTAGTGCTGTGCTAAGGAGACTGCAAGAGAAACCGCTCCTAACAACTGCCACCAGACCTACTACCATTGACTATACTTCAAGCCTGCCTCATCCGATCTGCCATTTCAGCAAAGCTTGCCTTCCCCAAAGGGCAAAGGCCTCTGCATGATTGAACAATTATTCCCCAAACTGATTTGTTATTCTTTTACCAAAATAAATTAATTTTGCCAAGTGTCTGTGTCAGCCTGCTCCATCTTGGACAGACAGACGGCTCAACGACGCAAAAGCGATCTAGGATGGTTCAGCAACATGGTCAGATATGGCACAAGAACATTCAGACGTGCCAATAATGTGTGCTGCTGCCTAACAGCACTGCCATTCCCTGATCTGAACGGACTTGGCCACATCGGCAGCCGAAGTTATCTGTTTCGACCTGGAGAAATGGACGTGTTTGGTGGTTGATGCCTCCAGTTGGATGTCAGTAAGGCATGCGGATGGACTAAAAAGGTGCTCATGAATAATCATGATAGTTTGAGATGGACATGGCATCATCCTCTTCTTTCGGTGGATGGAATAGCTCAGACTCAGAACTTCAGGCGGAAAAAGGACAAGGCCAGCAAAATACTAATTACTAACCCACAGTTGAGCGTCAATAAAGTAAAAGTAAAAGGTTGTTGAAAATGTTAACAAAAATGAAGGAATATGGAAGTACAGTAGAGAGGCTGGGTGATATGAGTTTTCAGAAAAGTTTTTCAGGTAAGCTCTGCATGTTTTTTACTTCTCTCTACTAACAAAGTGTAAGCCGGGGAGCGTCCTCACCCCCATTGTCTAGGAAAAATATATCTGAGTAATTTTTTTGGTTGCACGTACGTAGGTCACTTGCTGGTTCAAAGAAAGCTTCAGGAACGACACAGAATGTTCATCTGTGAGTTTTTTTTGGTTGCACGTCCACATCCACACTTTACAAGACTGGATAAAATCAGAGAACAATAGGAGTGGCAGAAAGAGCAATATGACAATAGAACGGACAAAGCACAAGAATCTAGACCTAATGGTGTGGATCTGAGTCAGCATCGGATCATGCACCATTATATAATTAGTATTGTCAGAATCAGTGCCATCGTTTAAACAGCCATCACTCTTCTGAGAATATATATATACTAACCCAAGACTTAAGATATTTTTGGAGTGTATACAACCCTGTTTTTTTTAAGGCAATGTATACATCCCTGTTATGCCCCGCCAACCTCACACAAGAACAAAATTCTCACCAAGATGCATTTCAAATTCTACTAGCCATAAGCTTTTCCTACTGAAATAAGCAATGGTGCAACGAAGTGGCATAGTAGTGGTACAGAGTTCCGAGGAAAGAAAAGGGGAAAAAAAGAGGTGTAGAAAATCTACAATATTGTTTCTTTACAGAATCAAAACATAATATTGAACTGCTCTGGCTTCAACTTCTCACAAGGGAAAAAACATCCTTAATTATATTCAGAAAACGGCAACCAAACTACCAAAATACCCACACAAAGTTACCAATTTGTGATAAAACTAGGATGGATAAACGCATCATAAAACGCGACCTGGTTCAGTTACCAGTACGTGTAGACCCATGGGCAGTTTCTTAATCGAAGGACACCAACTAGCCTCACATAATCACAAAGCATGGACCATATGTGTCCAACGTCTTCTGAAAAGAATGCTGCAAGCCAGTAGCCATGAAACTGCAGCATTTGCCAGTAGTTTGTACTTCATCCAAACACCTCCTCGTTGCAGACTGGGCATGCCTGAACATATACAGGTAGATATCAGGTGGTAGTCTATGTATACAGGTAGAGATCAGGTGGTAGTCTATGGAAAATCGAATGGGTTCAAACAACACATATGCCCTGAAACAGACTTAGTTGCTTTCATATGACTATGAGCACTGGCGGAATCTTATGGAGGCAAACCCTGGGAATTGCCCCCCTTGTCTCTGCCAACACTTTGCCATCTACTTGTTCCATGAGATAGGGAGAAGGTCGATACTTTAGTAAGAGAAGATAATAAAAAAAAATCTAGACTGAAGCAGCCCTATATATTGATTTCTACTAAACAATCCCCCACCCCCAATGCTTAATCCCAACACTCCGCTGCTGACTATGAGAGATTCAGGTACAGCAGAAAAAATGTTTAAACCTTTGAAGCATATACTACCATCTGTAAAAGGATTTCAGCAGAATTTCCTTTTGTATTCCGAAACAGAACTTTACCTTGTTGATCCTAAGCCAGCGAGTTATGCAATCTGCGTGATAACAGTGGCTGCAGGGCAGTCTTATCATCTTCTGCCGGCTTTTATATGTTGTTTTGCAGATCACACATCTGCAGGGAAGGTACAATGCAGTTATGCATCTGTCAGCAACTTTAACGATTCAAAATTTTACTTCTAAATTCAAAAGGATAAACAAATCTGGCAAAGTAGAATTGTGATGTTACGTACTCCTCGCTGTTCTTTTTCCTGGAGAAGAAGGTACACTTGTTCCTAAATGGCTCCAAATAAGATATCAGCTCATCAGATAACCCTCTGGACTGAGTTCCTACTGCTTCCCCTAATGCTTGTAGTTGCTACAACAGTGACAAAATAAATTAAATGAGAGTTCCATAGAAATAATATTATCATGAAATCCACCATAAGTGATAGATTTTAGTTAAAGCACTGAATATGTTTATGAAACAAGGATACAATGACCAGCTCTGAACCTGAAAGATGCAGCTGCTGCTGCCCAGCTGCATCTGGCATATGTACTAATCCTAGTTCTTATTCTATAACATGGAAGTTAGCTTGCTCTGTTCACTTATATATTTCAAAACAACATGCTCTTATGTGGTTTTCAACTTTTTTAAAAAGTATGGGGGGTTGTACTTCTTGATTTTGAAGTTTCTGAACCTAACTCAACATTGAAGTTGGCTCCACTAGCCTGTCCTTGCTTCTACTGTATAGTACCACAAGGACTCAAGTACAGGAATGGACCAAACCATATAATTGGCACGTAATAATTCTTCAGCTCTGTGGTCTGAAGATTCACTATCTAGAAGTGGCACTAGCACTAGGGTTTAGCACAAGAGTGAAGTGGACCAGCGGTCCTTGTTCAGAGGTGTCACTCAGGTTCCAGAACTATTAATTTGCAATTTTTGGTCCCCAAACTTGCTTTGTTTCACTCAAGGTCCAAATATCTTTGAAGTGTTACTCTGTACACTTGGCATCTATAAGATGTTGCTCCACCCTGGCGTAAAGAAGAAAAGTGAAAGATGGGGTTTTCCATGTGGGTTGTTAGCATGCAATGTGGTTTCCACCAAGAGATGAGTTCACAAAACATATTTTCCCCTTTAAGTGACATACTTAGCAAGTTGGGACATAAAACTACAAATTAATAGTTCTGGGACCTAGGTGACAACGTCAAATAAGTTAGGGACTGTTGATGCACTTTGCTCTCAGTATAATGCCCACAGCAAAAAAAGGAAGCGCTGTGTCATTTGCTTCCACTTTTTTTTTTCGCGATCGGGAAATATAGCCCGTTTTTCATTAAGAAGAGTTCATTTGCTTCCACTAATATTCACTTACATATATGCTTGGACTCCAGTCACATGCTGTATACCCTGAATATTATATTCCTTGGCAAAGAGTACTTGAAAACATAGACTGCTAACGAACTTAGTGTCCCTTCCAATCATTTTTTTTTCTAAAAGAAGGTTAAGCCTCCCAAGAGATACATTCTTAGCAGGATGCACCTAACGTCCGTTGAAAGGAAATAATGTACCAATTTTTCAGTAAGTCTTCAGAAAAAAACTATTTGTTCTAATACAAAAAACTCCAAAAGTAATTTTACTTTGCTACTAGCATATCCTTGAGAGTTTCAGATCATTCATTCCATTCCATCACAGGAAAAATAATCAGCATACCTCGTATGACATACTATCTGGGTCCACATTGTCTTCCCTTGCAACCTAATGTGGATACAAATCATCGTCAGGTTTCCAGTTGAGACAAATGGAGTCCTTTTCATGTGAAAAGTAAGACGACAATCCCAATGAACCAAAAAGTTCAAAGAGAAGAGTGCCCAAAACAACAAACCTGAGCTGCATTCTGTGCAGGCCTGTACTCAACAGCTGGTGACGATGACTCCAAGGACACATTGCCTGAATAGAAAATGAAGGATGAGCATGTGGCTAGTGACCGTGTTAGTTGACTACAGCTAACGGAATCACTTCAGAAGAAGGGAAAGATCCAGAGAGTGGAGCTGTACCGGCGAATTCTCTGGTGTCGGCAGCAGCGTCTCGCGCGTTCTCCTCCTCCTGCAGTTGCCTGGCCAGAGCTTCGTCAGACGCCACCCAGGCCTCAATCTTGTAGGTCTCTGAAGGGACGCGGACTGAATATGTGGTTGGAGTAGTCATTGATGGAATTGCAACTTCCCTGCAACGATTTAGCGGCGAAGACGGGGATTCAATCAAGCGTATGAAACCTCGTGCAACCTTTAAACATGTTCAAGCAATTGTCTGAACTATGAACCGAATCAACATTTGGATTTCGAGCTCACGATTGCAGTGAAAATATTTATGTCTAGCGTCTTCCACAGAGATTGAAGAGTCTCATATCGCATTGCAGGAAGAGCAATTTGCCACACAAAAGAACGTAACATCACGGTGCGGTTCAATTTTACTCCTGCTACTGCTAAGAAAAATCAGAGCTAAAATACACCTCGAGTAAGTCCGCAGGGAGGTTCTGTCTTCTGTTCTGCCTTCCAATTGCCACAGGACCAAACAAAAGAGAGAATTTTTGGGACTCTTTCTCTTTCCGATCAAGAAACCAATCACACAAGAGACCCAAAAAAGGGAAAGAACAAACAGAATTCGCCCCAGACCAACAGCGCCCGCCGAATCATCCAACGACCGTCTTCTCGAACTAACGAACTGGAAGGAGATAGTAGTGCGTACCTCCCCTCCTTCCTCCAGATCAGCGGAGAGGAACGGAGTGATGGCGCCGCCGCCGCCTCGTCCTCCCTCTCCTCCTCTCTCTCCCCTTCTCTCTGGCAACTGTGTCGTACTACTGCCCAGAAGCAATTTTATGCAGCCGACGTGAGCCGCGGTCGCTCACAAGTCAATGTGATGTGGAGTACTAGACAACTTTACTCTCTAGCCTTTTTGTTCTCTTTATATATTTTTTTCTTTGCTTCTCGGTACCCTTGTTCTTGTCTCAAGTTCTCAACTATGCAACCACTTCATTTTTCATTCCATTCTCGTTAACAAAACTCCATTTTATAAGCCCTAATCCGCTACGGATACTGTAATGATGCGTCTGGAACTAGCTGTCCATGAACACGTCACATCACCTTGCAGCGTTTGTTTAGCAAATTAACCGTGTGCTTAGGTTGCTAGCCACTGCTGCTAGGTTCACACACAAGGTCACAAGTGGCATCAGAGGCGAGTTGTTTAAGCTCCCAAAACAGGTGGCAGGTCTTCGTCGCACAGATAGAGTCACAGAGAGTGGAGTGGCTCACAACTCACGAGCAAAAACAAGAGGTCCGTCCAGAACAGTAGCTTCCAGGTGACAGATCTCTCAAGATTTTGGCACTGAAACCCCTTTCGAGTTTCGACTGCAACCTCTGTCCAGTTTCGAGTGGCTGTTCCGCTGTACCGGCGAGGATCTTGTCTCCCTTCCATGTTTACTTTGTGTTACTAATACTCTAAAAGTCCTTATTTCATTTTGTTGACAACTAAAGTTGCTAAAAGATGCTGAACCTAAAATCTCTAGCAGAAATGAGCTAGCCTGGTTTTGGTAACTTTGTTGAAATGCTAAATAAACTCCATCCTTATATTCCTTTCGTAAAGACAACAATCTGAAAACATATACAGAACATTTAAGAAGAAAAAGACGACCTAAAACTCAGCAGAAGACAACTTAACTCAGACTGGCTAAGCCAGTTTTGTAAACTTCTTTGAATTGAAGAATGCATTCCACTATCATATTCCTCTCGTTGACTACTGGAAAAAAAAAAACATATGTGGAACATCTAATTTAGAATCTTAATAAAGAAACTAAAAAACACATATAGAACATCTAATTTAGAATCTTAATAAAGAAATCACGCTCATGGCACGAAATAGGCTAAGCTGGTTTTGATGGTTTAGCTTGGAATTGAGTTGAATTTTGACGCATTTGGGATCTCGATATTCTTGCGGGATAAGACCACCTTCTTCTTAAAAATGCAAGGAGATCGTGATCGACTAAAATGTCCACCACAAACAAAAGTCTATTATGTTCTCACCTACCTTGTCATAATCTTTTTTGAACTTGTTGTTGTTTGTCTCCTGGCATAAACAATAAGGATGATGCCCTTGGCTTGATGATCTACCTAAGGTAATATGGCGGTGTCCTTATCCTGATAGGGTCCCTTCTGAGTGAAAAGATCAATAACTTTTTTTTTACTAGTTTGCCTGTAAATTTTGATTTTTTTTTTTACAAGTAAACGTGATAGTTATTACCCTCGGACGTTCCTGGGCAAAACCTAGATAAACCAGGTACGCCAATTCCACGATCCGTTTGCAATCCGATTGATCTACTTCCTTGTCAGTGCACGAACTTTGTGTCAACCTATCTTGTCACGTCTTAATTTTTCTAAAAATTAGTATGTGTAATCATGCACTAATTATTAGTGGGGTAAGCACGAAGCAATGAGTCGCAGAAACGCCAAAAATTTAAGTAATTGAAGAACCAAGCTGAGTTACCCTTTTATAAGGCCCAAAAGATAATACAAAGATCCAATCAGTAAAAATTTCTATCACATGAAAGTGGCTGATAATGATATTAGTACATCCAACCAATTACACTGTATCTTTTCGATTTCGCTTTCTGCTGTTCCGTATACGGTAAAAAAGGATTGATTGTTGTTTTCCGTTTCACTTTCTGCTGTTCCGTATACGGTAAAAGAAGGATTGATTGTTGTTGGTGACGCTGGATAGGTCCAAAAAAATTGCCGTAGTTTGCAATGGAGGGTGACAGGGTGTATCGTGACAGCGGCGTAAGTCCCTGTTAAAAGTTCCAAAACACATTTTACAATCCAACCCCGCAGAATGTTCGAAGTGAAATGTAGCTCACGGAATAGTTCCATAAACCCACTTGTTTCATTATATAATGTATAATACTCTCTCCGTCTAAAAAAATATAATTCTAGCACAAGAGCCATGGCGATTTTTTTTAGCAGAGGCGACCATGAAGCCTCGTGGCAGCCCATGTGTGCTCGGGCCAATAACTGGTGGGCCTTGGGGCGTGCACGTGACGGATCATCATTGGTGGATGGCAGTTGTCTCTGTCACCGACCCACACCGCCAGGGTGCTTCCCTGCAGGACGGGCCGATCGTCGCGATGCCCGCAGCATTGGCCCAACTCATCGCGGTCATGGCCTCTCGTTTGTTGCCGCTCCAACGCCGGCCCAACCCACCGAGCCCGTCCGCGAGCAAGTTGCGTACGCGACGCGTGTGACGTTCGGTGGCTCACACGCTTGCGATGCACGAGCACGGCGCGGCGCTCCTCCATCCAACCGCGGCGCGGCCGCCGCGCACGCAGACGTAGGTGAGCAACGCGGGGCTCGCCGCCGGCCGCTCTCGAGGCCACGCCCACGAACGCCTGCCTATAAAATCGCGCCGTTAGCGCACATACATTACACACACCCGACCCAATCCACTGGTCAGCGTAGCACGCGAGACGACGGTGGACAGGCCGGCCGGTGCATCAGTTTGATTGGAATCAACAATGGCGATGACGACGGCGACGGCCGCCGGCGGCAAGGTCTTGCAGCCGCGCGAGGCGCTGTCCCTGCTGCTGCTCCTGGTGCTGGCAGCGGGGCTGGGCGGTGGCGGCGCCGTCGAGGCGCAGGCGGAGCAGCAGACGTGCGCGCGGCAGCTGAACGGGCTGGCCTCCTGCGCGCGCTACAGCGTGCCGCCGTTGCCGGGGCAGGCGGCGCCGGCGCCCGGGGCCGAGTGCTGCTCCGCGCTGGGGGCCGTGTCCAGGGACTGCGCCTGCGAGACGTTCGGCATCATCAACAGCCTGCCCGCCAAGTGCGGCCTCGCACCAGTCAGATGCCGTAAGCCCCTCCCTCCTCCATCTCTAATTTTTACACACCGCGCCATGCATGATAATACTGCGTGCATTGCCACATTGCGTTGGTTTGTTATCAGTTATTAGTATCACTGATCGCGCGTGATTTGTGCTTTGTTGCCGTGGTGCAGAGTGACGATGATGAGCTGACGACGGCCAGTGCATGGCGCCAGGCAAACGGTGAAGGATCCAAACAGGATGAATAAAAAAAGACCGTCCACTCCTGTGTCATTCGTATTCGTTTGGTTTTATTTTTCAGGGTTTTTTTTTTCCATATATACAGTCAGCCAGTCCTGTCTTTGAGACAACAGTGAATGCTAAAGCAAACTCTGACGGTCATTTCGCAGTACATCCTGTGCCTCGTACGCCCGCGACCAGCCTGCGGCTATGCAATGTGTTTATGTGCATCATAGCTTTGATTTGATTCACAGAACCAACAATATAATACAGAGCCACTCTGCACATCAGCACTCGTTAAAACGAATGGTCATGCGTAGCTATAACGTTTAACATTGTATACATACTGGCCCCATGCCGTCCACGACGCCACGGTTTGCCCTGACACAAGATGCATGACACAAAACATGCAAAGCGCTCGCAATGCGTCGCGACATGGCGCCACAAAAAGAATTTTTTTTTTAACCTTTCTTCGACCAACCCAACAATTCTGACTGACAGACATTTTTTACTGGCAAAAGACAAAACGTACGAGTATAAAACGTAAAACCTCCGACTCAGCTGTGGTATCTCTAACCATGCCTAGCACTTATCCTCTACCCCGTGATCTGTTCTAGAAACAGGGCTTCCTGCTTGCTTGTTAGGCCAAGATCACTGAACGATACATCACCCTCACTGCTGGTAAATGTGCGCCTTGGGTATGTCCTCACCTGCATTGTACAAAATGGTGAAAAATAGAAGGTTGGGAGAATTTAAACAGAAGAATCAAAAGGTGCCACAAAAATAACTCGCCATAACTAAAAGGAAATGAGCTCTGGACCAGGGATTTGCAAACAATGATAGCTGCCTGGTTATACCGGTCATTAACTGTAATGGTCATAGATGATTTATGGATACAGTAAAAGAAACACCATCCAGCCAAATTTATACTATTTTGCCAGAATGCCACCAGGAAACTACCAGTTTCAAGAGATCTCCAGATAGGGAGGGTTTTTCTTCAAATCATATTCCAAAATGAACCCTGCAAAGCCAACTAGCAAGATACTAACTACTTTTTCTGCAGATTATTTCAGAGTAATGATAAGAAATCAAGCTAGCTAATTCTAACATTTCTTATGAATATCAGACATAGAACAGCGATGGCCTGGAACATAACTAAGACTGCTAGACAGATCACAAGAATAAACCTACATGAAGTATATAGCAGAGGTAATGTCCCATATTGCAGCATGGCAAAAAATGATAATCCCTGACAGCTCATAGCCTCATAGAAGTGAAACGAAACGCTATGGGTGCAACTGGCTGTTTGCACTAGCCTAAGCCAGCATCAGTGTAAGTTGCCATGTGCAAGTAAGTTGCATTTGCTAATATTGGTGTTTGGTTGGTTGGCTGCGTTGTATTTCTTGTGATCACCATTCCTTGTTGTGGTGAGATTAAACTCCCACGTTTCATGCTACAGAAACTTGCATGAAACATCTCTCAAAAGCCACATAGCATGCTCTGACTCACGAATAAAGTAAATCAAACTGATTTATTTGAGAAAAGACAAAACTGACAAGTTCTTTTTAACGCAAAAGTTTATTAAAAACTAATGGTACACAATTACCAATCTGTAGGTCCCTGGTTTGCAAGTCCTCCCAATGTCTAAGAAATCAAATAGGAACTGCAGGCAAACCAACAAGCAAGTATTAATCACTCTATAAAAGTACAGAAAAAAGAAAGAAGACTAATGGATGTTTTTGTTCTGGATTCAGGCATCTCAAAATCGTTTACCTGAAGTTTATCAGTTTTGAGAAAGCGACGTCCCTGTCGACTACCATCAGGCATGCGGACTACAAGTGTCACGGCACCTTCTGCGTCTGGAGGCGGTTCCGATGGTAATGATGCTTGCTTGGAAGCGAGACTGGACTCTAGCTCCTATTTGATTGAAACATCAGGGACAACATGACAAATAGGTAATCAAATATCCAGTCAAGAAAAACAGATAGTATAGACAAAAAAATACAGATCAAGTAAGGTCCTGATTGGATCACCTAAGAAAAATGAGAATGAGGTAGAAAAATGAGAATGAGATCCAAACATTTGGATTCTAGAATCCAAATAACCTACTATTTGGAGAGATGTTTACTATGCAAAGGCAATAATCACTATAAGAATAAGATCGACACCCCCCCCCCCCCCCTCCTCCTCTATTTTATCCAAAATCCAGATTCTATATTCACTATTTAGAATCCAGAATCTCAATATGAGGATGAGATCCAAACAGACCCTAAGCCAAACTGAAATTGGTGGGAAGAAGTGGCTAGTTGTCATAACCTCCTCAGCTTACAGTCCCAACTAAACACATGATATTCATTAATGAGTACAACTCACAAACTAAACCTAAACCAATGTCCATACAAACATAAGATAGAAAGAGCACTGAGTTTCATATGATCACACTGATGTCGTGAACTTATCTAGCATTCAAATATTTAAGATAGTTTCCTATCAACCCTTCGCCTTCCAGATTTCATGTGACAGAAAGATACCTCTTCCTCAAGTTGCTTTTTACGCCTTTCCTCCTCCTCTTGTTTCTGTTTCTCAAGAGCAGCTTCTCTTGCAGCTGTTTCTTCTAGTCGACGGAGCTCAGCCTCCTGTAAGGCCTTTAACTCCTTTTCTTGATCAGCTTGTAGCGATGCAAGGTACTCATCGTCCTGTAAATCAAAACTGATAAAAGTACTCACCCATAGTTGCAATTATGAAAAGATGGATAAATTCTAGACCTCAAACCTGCTGTTCTCGTAATAACCGCTGTTCAGTTAATGCTGGTGATGGAGAATGGGCTATTGTGGGGTAATAAGTAGAGCTTCTGTGAGAAGGCATGGAGAAAGGATATGTTGGTCCTTCAGGAACTCCACCAAACATTGCGGCCTCAAGCATAACAGCTTCATCATGTTCCTCAGAAGAAATGCCACCCCACTTTATTGTAAAAAAAAAGAAGTCAGAAATTAAACAAATGATGTGTAATGTCCTAGCGCACATTGGGACCACAGATTATAATACCTCAGATGGAAAATCATCTCCATTAGACTGGTGACTGTTCAGAACAGGGCTAGCACCTGGGTGCACCATTTGTGCTAGCTCAGTGTTCTCAGAAGGGGCACGCCGAGAACGACGTCTAACTAACGGTTGTTCTTCTACATCTTCAGTCTCCTCTTGGAAGCTCTCTTCATCTATTGGTTGCCTTGATGTTCCAGCCTTTTCTGAAGCTGGTCCTTGCCTCCAAAAGGAAGTTGCGCGTATAAGGAATCAACTGATGCTGTAGTAGGGTAGCCTAAGTAAAGAGGTGGGTAGTAAAAGTTAATATTCACCTCTCGATTATTCCATCTGCGGTTCCCATGCCTGCTTTATCAGAAGAATGGTCCCCCAAGTTCACTCTCTCTTGATGCTGGTCTCCTTGCTCAACTATCTGACAATTATTAAAAAAGTAGAGACGATATCAAGATAGATTCAAGTAAGCATGTTGGGGACAAAAATGAGCACAAACACATGTGAGCGTGCACACAGATGTCATAAAGCAAAATTCAATATTCGTAAAAGAAAGCTGGAGAAAATATGTGTACGCACTTGCATGCAAACTAGCACGTCCATATTGGAGAAAAAAATATAAGCACACACGCACACAGCTAGCTTACATTTGCCAGTTCTTCAGAATCCTTCTTTGAAGCTTCAATTGCTGCCCTAATCATTTCCTCTTCTATGTCATCATCATAGTCATTAACATGAACCAATGGAGGAGCAGTTGGCACAGTAGATGTATTGCTAGGAATAATAGCATGTGGAGCAGATGGTGCAGATAACAATCCGCTGTCCTCATCATCAATTATAATAGTTTCAGGAACTTCAGGTCCATTTGAAGACTCATTTCCAGTAACATCCTCAATAACAGGGGCCTGGCCAGATGGACCTGTTTGAGGATCACTATCCTTAACTTCAATAGGAATCTCCCTCGCCTCTCTAGGGTGCGAAACAAGTGGTCCATGTCTCACACCATCAGTGGATCCAATTCTGTCAAAAAATTGGCGCTGAAAATTTGGATCCATTAGCGCAAAAGGGTCACGGAAATTCTCTGGGGAAGATCTTTGAAATGTATTATCAAGTGGTACATCCAGGTCCATCATATCATCACGACTAGCAGGCATGGTGTTTTGACTGATTCCATTCCTGTGAACACCAAACATGTTATTGATCTGGACAGTATGGGTACCAGGAGTGAACTTCGATATCCATAGTAAACATGGTTAGGAAAGCTGAAACACTTACAATATGCTGTCTCCATCATTGAAATGCGAATTTATTGCTCGATTAAGGTCACCACCATGTTCCTGGATTATATTCGTCAGTTAGCCACAATGACTAGATTACAGGTAGATGAAAACAGATGCAAATAGAATTTGCTAGACTTTTGATTCTGAAAGAGAAATCACAGTATAGAAAGTTAACAAACTGTTATGTGATTTCCCCCTTAAGATCGTATCGAGCACATTGTATGTTAGTATGGTAACAAGTGCAGGCAATACTCAACAGGCTCATTGGAAATGTAACTATGAATACTCATATGTAAACAAGTACGGAAAATGTCTGCAGATGGTACAAGCAGAATAAGCCAAGTAGTCATTTGTAACATGAACAGCGAATTGGATGAGATCATCAAAACAATGCTAATCAACATGGATACCCTGTGACCGGTTTGAGCCCTTTTTTCATCGGGTGAGGCAAAATAGTGTTGCAGTTTAACTAACACTTGATAGGTGGTATCGAAAGAGAAGAGTTACAGTATCTAGACCCCTGAAAAAGAAAATGATAAGAATAACAAGGTAACAAAATGGTTATGAGTTCCATCTTCGGATTCGATCGAGGACATTGGATGACAGTATGATATCAAGTGTAGGCAACAACTCCACACTCTGACAGGCTTATCGTGGAATTGTAACTATGAACACCGATATGTAATAAGCACGAGATATTTCTGCAAATACTACTAAACAGAATGAGCCAAGTAATCATTCGAACAGGAACAGCAAACTGAACCAGATCATGCAAACAATGTCAATCAAACTGGATGCCCTGTGACCAACACGATCCCCTTTTTCACTTGAGTCAAGGGAAATTGAACCTTTTCTGGGAAAATAAAAAGAGACACTTTTGATGAATAATTATATATAGAGAAAAAAAAAACAGAAAGGGGACAAGAAAAGCGACGAGATTTGGTGACAAAATCCATTCCGTAACTGCACACCAATTTCAGCACTTGCTAGTGACTCCACGATTCAAAAAGCCATGTGGGTTAATAAGCCCGGCACGCAAATCTGGTGCACCTCATCCCGATGACATCTCGTCGCATCACACCAAAACCCCAACCCCCACCGCTACTCACCCGAAACACGATTAAACACCAAGCCCTAACGCTCGTCCCAGCGCGACCAAATCCACCACGAGCCTAACCGATTTCGCCAGATTCCGGATTCTGAATTGGACAGGGGAAAGTGAAAAATGAAAAAGGAAAGGCCTTTGGGCGGTACCTCAAGCTTGCGTACGGCGGCGGCCTCGTCCGCCCCCGTGATGCTGATGAAGGTATCGATCGCCTCCTGCGACGGCCTTGCCATGGCGGGAGGGTTCGGTGCCAACGCAGCACCGAGGAGGGAGCGAGGGAGAGAGAGAAGATAGGGGAGGAGTTGCGTGAAGAGGAGAGAGATGGCAACAAACTGAAGAGAGGCAGGTGTTGTGATTCTGATCTCTGAAGCTGACTCCGAGCGGTGACCTGTTTGTTGAAGTCTTTGAGCTGAACAACCCACACCTTAAAAAGGGCTTTTCATTCCTCAAAAAAAAAAAAAAAAAAAAAAAAAGGTTTTTCCCTTATCATCATCAGGAATTCTCGACACTTTAGCAATTACTCCGTCCAGTCCAATTTACCTTCATCTCAAATTATAAAATATTTTACTTTTTTTTATACATTTTTTTTTTTTAAAAATTGATACATAGTTTTTATTATATACTTAGTTACAACAAATGTTATGTCTAGATAAATAACCAAAATAATACATCTACAAAAGACAAAATGCCTTATAATTTGGAAGAAAGAGAGTATAATTTAAATTTTATAGTTTTACCAATAATTAACTATCATAATTATGTAATGCAAACTTACGATTAGATGTATAGCTTAATATGTTATCCAATAATCATAAATTTATTATTATAAAAACAAATATATAATAAATGAATGTTTAAATTATAATTTAGGAGACTGTTTGAGTGTGACTTGTTTGTCGGAGGAAGTAGCCAACTACCATAGTGTATTTTTCAAGGGTGATAGGTTTTTATTCAAGGGCTGATGAGTTAGTAGAATGTCATATCATGGTTTTCTAAGCGTTGTCTATGTGTACGGTTTTCATTATATAAAACTTAGGGAAAATGCTATTTAGTGCGGTGTTTAGGGCTCATTTCCCATAATTTAGACTGATGCTTGCACTATAGCAAGAAGCTATCTCTCTTCCTCTTTCTTTACCTCACCGACTCTAATTGAGATAAAATCATGTCAAATCGGGCCTTATTTTGATCCTTCACCTTGATATCACATAAGTGGTTTATGGAGCAAGAGGGAGCCTTATAGCCTTAATGATCACATAAGTGGAGACATTTAGAATGTAACAGCAAGGTAAGATAATTTTTTTTTCATTTGGTATCATATATATATCCCTTTTAGCATCATATTGAACTTGCTCTTGCAATCCGTCCGAACAAGAAAACATTTTCAATTGGTACCATCATGTTTTTGCTTCCTTTGGTTGTATTGTCATCAATTACACACAAAAAAAGATTATAAAGAAACATGGACCCTAGCACAGGTTTACTTATTTCTAGTGGTTGAGTGGCCACATAACCTAAGGACTAACAATGTTTGCTAGTATACAAGGTGCTTCAGTCTTAATGATCCACGAATGGACTTGAGCTAGGCTAAGATGAAGATCAAGGAATCAAAAACCTTAAATGAAGATCAAATGGACACATTCGTACCGTACCCTAGAAGACAAGCAACAAATGCAAGGCATCAAATAAGTGAAGTACTGGACAAAAGGATGCGAAGAAGAGAAACTTAGGGAGCACCGTAGCTTTTCAATGGGGGCAATCTAAGATAGAAGAGGAGAACACCAAGGTATACTTCCAGTGTGCATCGAAAAAGTTACACTAGCGTTGTCCAACGGAGATGCAATGGAAGATCATAGAGAACATCAGAGTTCTTCGATGTGTACAACGGAGTTAGGACCGGAGCTTTGAGCTATAATGCTCTAGACAAGGCACTGGATTTATCTAGTTGTGTGCTAGAGAATTGAGAAACGGTTCAGTGTGGCAGGGCAGTGGATTTCTCCGGTGTGGTCACCGAAGCTATTCAATACATTGCGAGGTAGCCCCTATTCACAATGCTTAGTTGCGTTTGTTGTGGTCAAAGTTGTACTTGAGTTGAGGCTCATCTCTCAGTGCTCTAGTCACTACATGTGTTTGAGAGAAGGTTATTCTATTTGCAAAATCATTAGTGTCGGGTACCAAAATAAGGGCACCCCAAAACAGCCCATGTAACCAGGCCCCAAAAAACGCAAAACTAGTCACGACCACCGCGTCGGCCCAACAAAAGCACGGCCCGTTGAGGCCCGACGCGCTGCGCTCCGATCCGTCCGAGGCCTCCCCACCGGATCCTCGGACAAGAGCTGACTCTCCGCCCCGTCCGAGGCCCCCACTCCAGGGCCTCGGACGAGCTCTCCACTCTTCGTCCTGCCCGAGCCCCGCGCCGAGACCTCGGACGGGACGCACTGCACTCCCTGGTCAAACCAGAGAGTCTTTGGACGCGATGCTTACCTGCCCCCGCTCCTCATCAGTCCTGGCCGTGCCTTGGCAGAAGATGGGGACTGTCACATCGTGACTCTCTCCCATGCGGGGGACTGCGTCATCCTCTACAATTGGGGCCATGCACTCCACTATGGGGCACTGTTTTGCCTAACCTCCGTGTCATGTCGAATCACCGGAGTCCTGGGGCATCGACTGCCACGACAGAGGCCATTATCCGGCGTCACCCTCCGTACGGAAGCTAGGATGGGTGGGACAATGGTCAAACAAATAGTCCCACTGGGCTTTCTGAGCCCGGGATGAGCAGCGACTGCCTCGGCAACCACTCCCGTCCTGTGCCAACGACTCCCTGTACGGCGACTAGATCCGGGGGCCTCGGAGCCTCGGATTCGGGACGGGTCAAAGCTACAGCAACCAACAGGGCTCGGACATGCCTCCCATGGCCTCTCTGACAATCTCTACAGGGGCGACCATCCTCTCTACCGCCAGGACTGAGGAAACGACTCCACAAAGCCGCGCCCATGACACACAGGGCCAGGCCATGCTCTACAGTCTCGACGTCTACTCCAAGCCACAGGGTGGGACGGTAGAAGACTCCGAGGCCTCGGACCGGAGAAGAAAAACGTTCATAGCCACCTCACGTGCACTAGCACTCTCTGTAAGCCCTATCCCCTCCTTATGGCTATAAAAGGGGGAGATGGGAGCCCTAGACGGGCAGGAACATACAAGCACGATATTAGCACTTGCCTCAATCACTCACGAGACTTGGGACCAGCTCCCTCTCTCTACCCGCTTGTACACCCTACCTACAAGCACCCTGGTGCAAGATAATACAAGATCTCTTCCCCCCACTGGACGTAGGGCCCTCTGTCGCCCGAACCAGTATAAACCCTTGTGTCCATCTTGCACACCTTTCGGAGTTGGGAACACGCACCACAAATTTACTCGTTGGTGCTAGGACCGCCAGTTCTAGCACCGACAATTAGGGTTGGTGTTTATGCTGGTTTAGTCCACATTAATGCTTTAATATCTCGTTGCTAGATAGCAAAGACGCTAGAGAGCATCTAGGATAAGCTTGGGTGAGAGCTACCTGCAAGCTGACCCTTGCGATGACATCCTAAAAAGTGGAAAGAGTAAGCTTTTAAATACCTTGTTAAAACAATGTTAGGTTAACTTTGCATTATCTAACCCTCTATTTATATTCTTGCATTTATTTGTTGTGTTTCTTACCTTAGTCTACGTGGTTTTTGGCTTTAATTTGTGATGACCTATGTCACTTCTTTAATTTATGATGACCTACGTCACTTTTTCTAACTTCTAAGGGCGCGTTTGGTTGGTACCCAAACCACGCCACACCGTGCCACACATTCGGCGCCGTAGTTTAGGCAAGCATTTGGTTCACGCCCGAAGCTGCGGCATGCCATGCCCACACCATTGGACTCCAGTTCATTTTTTATGCCAAATCATGCCAAAGTTGCAGAGGACGAATTTGGCCCCGCAGTTACGGCGCCGCCGCAGCTGAGGCGTGGCATCTGATGGGCATGAACCAAACGCGTCCTAAGTGTCATAGTCCAATGAAACACGTCAAAACAGATGGCACAACGTCATGTTCCCCAAATGAAGGAAACCTTTGGCGTGCCCTCAAGTTTACCTCATAGTTTATTTCACTTTTCTATAATTACGCTCCACATATCTTGTTGAACAACTTGACTAATAACGTACTGATATAAAAAAGGGCATGTCCTCATCTCCCTTGCTCACGGTTTGTCGCAGACTTTACACCTGCTTCGACAACGAGATAGTTAGCCAATCCTACGGTACATGTTCAGACGTTCAGAACTATTCCTACACTTCCCAGGAGTGGTGGCGGTCACGGTCGCGGTCGTGCAGCACGTGCCCGGCATGCCTGACCTCGTACGGCCTTCGTTCTTCCCTGAACTCCAGGGCGTCCTCTGCGACCACCGCTTTGCCATACCGACGCTTGTGCCCCCTGTCCCTGTGCCCGGCCTCCCTGTGCTGCACGCCGAGCGCCGGGTCGTTCTTGTGCCGGTGGGCTTCTGCCGTTGCCTCGGGCTGCTGCCTGTGTAGGACGTGGTGGTGGCTGGGCTCGCTCTCGCCCCTCTGGTGCGCGTGGCGGTGACTGTGGGGGTGGTGGCCATGGCGGTGCGAGTGCCCATGGTGGTGGTGGTGCCGGTGGTGATGGTGGTGGTGGTGGTGGCGGCCTTTCTTGTGCGTCTGGAGCGTGCGGTTGTCGAGCCCCAGCAGGTCCTCACACCAGTCGTGAACCGGGTCGAAGAAGCCTTTCTGGTGAAGAAGACACAGGAGAAGTACGCCTGCAAGCCATATTGACAAAACAAAAACAAAAAAAAAAATGTTTGCTGAATGATGAGCATGGGCAACGTCACTAATCACAGCATTCGATATTGAAATGCTCAAAAACGTACGTACCTGTGGGTAACAAAAAAAGTAGCAGCACCATCATGATGAGCCAGGTGATGCATATGTACTGGGTATGGCAGCTGAAGTCAAAAAAGCTCCAGCATTTGTTCATCCTGCTCCCAGATAATATGGTAAGACTCGGAAAACGCAATGAATAAATAAATAAAAACATTTTCTGTTCATGAGAACTGATAGGAGGCAACGAGAAATTGTCAAAGGTAATGAGCAAACTGGAAGGAATTGGAGCACCTGCAGGATTGGCCACTGAAAAAATCAATCAGAAAGTCCCAGAAGCTAAGCAAATAACCTTTGATGGTGTCAAGGAAAAATTCGTGATCATTGGAACCGATAATCTACAGATTGAAGGCAAGAAGCATCATAATTTTGAAGTAAAATGAATGGAATTAATTGTTCAAGGCACACACAAAGCTTTCTCAATGCAGAGAAGAATTTTTTTTTTTTTTTGAGGAATAATGCAGAGAAGAATATTGTGGCTGAATTGCTTATTCATACATAATAATAATTTTACACAACATGATTTATTGTACAAGAATTTATAATTTCTATTTTAGCCAAATAAGCATAGAGGTTGACAAGTTTTTTTTTTCTGACAGTTGAAATTGCTTTGAAAATCTGACACAGTTCCTATGAGCATACGAACAAAGCTAATGAATTCTAGCAGAATCATTAGGAAAACCCCAAAATTTTCCAAACCTGTGTTCCATTATCAAGAACTGTAGCTGTAGTAGAAAAAAGGCATTCTTGTCTGTCAAGTTCACTAAAATCGGATGCCTTCAGAATAGCTGAAACAGAGCATAGAGGCATCCCATATTAAGTCTAACACAATAACATTGTCAACACAACTGATGCTAAGCTGTACTGCAATTTTGAGCCCACCTGTACATTGATACTTTGCTGCTTTATCTGTAGATGCGCGCAAGTAAAATAAACGGGTACTCACTTCATCCGGTTTCAGGACATAGTACTGCTCCTGAAAATCAGTAACGCAAACTTCAGGAGACTGTCTCCAGTGAGAAGGTAAACGGAGCAGGGAACTTGCTGACTGATAATAAACAATAAGATGAGGCATAAAACTTGATATAGTAGGAATAAAATGCCCAGAAAATTCCTCTTAAAAAGAACATGAACTGTTCGGACCTTAGTCACCGCGTTCCCGGGTCGACCGGGTCGAGGAACGGGGACGAGGAACGTGGTACGCCAATTTTCAATACTGTTTGGAACGACGAGTATACAGCTTCAGCACGTCCCAAATTAACATGGACCGTGATCCAAGTTAATTTGGGACGACGTTCCCGGAACGACGAGAAGGAACGAGGGACGCGAACCCATGTTAAGCTACTTTTGAATGCCTTCTTGCAATGGTTGCATTCTAATGCTTTGATCCACCGTCGTTCTTTCCTTTTTCTCCTCCAAGCATAGTAATTTCAGAGAAGAGGGACTGGGTACTGGAAACTGGAGCAGAGAAGAGGGACGAGGTTAGATTAATGGACAGACCACATACGGTACTGCAGCTAACGGCATATCTAAACTAAAGCCCATATGCAGCCCAGAATAGCAGTCCACAAGGCGACAAGGCCCAAAGCAACGGTTCAGTTCAGTCACAGTTATCGTCTTCCTCGGTGCGTTCATATTCAGACTGCTCGTGCTCTTGCTTCCATGGCGCTGCTTGACTGCCCGTAGGAGGCGATTGGAGGGTGGGGATTCGCGGTAGAGTAAGGTATGGCGAGCGCCCTACCTTGCCCTACCGAGTCCTCCGCCACTGCTTCTTCCCGATGCGGCGCTTGGCCTTCCGTTCCCGCGGCGGCGCGCGCGGTCGAGTTCCTGCGGGCGGCGCGGTCGAGTTCCGCCGGCGTTCCGGCAGCCGTCCCGGCGCGTTCCCGTTCCGCGATTTGGGACGACGTTCCCGGGAACGAGGATCGCTGCGTCGACCCGCGATCCCGGTGACTAAGGTTCGGACTAGTCAGGCAGCTTACTGATCGCATATTGAATGTATATTTACTATATTTTGACTAACAACATGCTGACGAAATATATAATCTTACGAAAACAGGTGTATATGTAAAATTTGGAGTAAACCAAAATGGCACAAGTATGGCAACGGAAATGTGTACAGAAGTGCCAAGCATGCAATAGGCAGATGAAAGTAAACATTACCTCCACAAAACTGATGCCACTTAAGCAGTTAAACTGCAAAATGAGCAAACCACGGGTTAAATTTCAACAAAATCAAAGTCGGGGTTTGTAGTTGAGCTCATCTGCTACATTGATCTCAGACTACACAGAAGACACACGTTCACATTCCACTTGGCAAGTGAAGCAAGGTGCAAAGTTTCTGATAGATGCATACCGTCAAGGTATACGAAGCCTCCAGTTTACCAATATTCTTAGTTGTGACCTTTGCAGTGCCATATTGACTTAAGGCTTCAAATGTTGGAACACTAATGTTTGTTATCTTCCCTGGACTCCTGTTGTGGAAGTACAACATATTAGACATTCTCCAAAATTAAAGAACATAAGAATGTAAAGAGCGGGACTTGAGAAGAAACCTAGAGTACCAATGTTTGTTTCCCTACTGTTTGTCAAACATGGCACAGATTTAAAGGGGCACTTGTTTATTTGTATAGCATCTAGTTTTAAGAATAGGGCCGTGGTCAACAAATATAGATATGGCTGTAATAGCTAAATTGAAATGAGTATGACCACCTGATAAATATAAATCTGTCTGTACTTGCTATTTTGAAATGAGTGGGGCCGTGGTCAACAAATATACCTCTGATACATGTATTCTATGTCATCAGCACTCAGTTCTATCCGTAAATTGCTATTACGAACTTCTGTCACTCCAATAGAAAAGGTATGAACACTTGCATTCTGTGTAGGCGGTGTGTCAAAAAAATTGATCCAACGATATCAAATGAGAACAAGATAGGAAAAAGAGATGGAAACATTACTGGATGTTGATTGATCCTCTGAAACCTTCCCTGCACAACATATTGGGGCTGTTGGCCCCTGTTTATCCGATTTTTGTCAGACTGAAACATATGGATGACAGTTTTCAAAGACTTGGCGCATAATAGGAGTAATTCATTGCAAAGAGCAGATAGCGGTTTAATAAATAGGCACCTAACACTTGCTCTTTTATGGTGATCTCAGTGCTATTGTATGAAATTAATGACAAACAGTATGAATTTAAAATATGATTCAGGATATGTGTATGTGTGTGTGTGTGTGTGTGAGAGAGAGAGAGAGAGAGAGAGTTCAGTGTGGTCCAGTTGCTATATTGAATCTGCCATAACTGGTGATAACCAAAAATATCCAGGGTCTGTTTACAATAGTAGTTATATAATTACCTCGAAAAAGGTCCATAGTTGATTGTACAAACAGCTCTCAAATGCTGATGCACAGAAGTTAGGTTGCTTTTGGAAAGCCTCATAACCAACACCAATCTTGTCACATTCGATACCCTCAGTAAAACGAACTCTCTCCAAAAGCATCCACTTGCTATATTCAGCACCAAGGTTTTGTGGCTCACCACTACCAGCACCCTTCAATGTAACACATCAAAAAATGTTTTCAGGTCACATAATGGAACACTGCAAATACATTAATAGCGTTAGGGTGTCTAATTGTGATTTGGTGATGCACCTTCCTAGGGGTCACAAGATAGAAGCCGTGAAATGTTGGGATGCTGGTATAACTGTCAAAATCACCAATAAGATTCACTCTCAGAAAGTTGTCTTTAGAAACAACAGTTCTATTCTCTGGACCAACAACAACCTCCTGCAGTGCAGTTGGGGAATAATATAAAAAACACATCCGAAGTGAGTGACATAACAAAAAAAAAAAAAAACTACTGCAGATTAGGAGGAAAACCCCTTTAAAACAAACTTTGATTTTATAAGTAAACACCAAAATTCACAATTTAGTTTCTACTAGAAAGAAAAACGATCTCAAAATAAACAAATGAGTATAAGCACAGTAAGGATGTGGAATTTTCTCAGCATAGATCATCTGTAGGATTTATGCCTAGTCCTCACGTGATACATTGGAACTCTTATGCAGAATTTCAAATCCTACCGATACAGATGAACCTTTCTTAACTTGTACCCTGATGTTGAAACCAAGTAAATTGTTTCCAATTCCAAAAACATGGAACCTGTTTGTCAGAAAATAAAGGAGTATCAGCTTATTTTACATTACATTTATTCAAACTGGACCTGAACAATTAATCGAGGACACCCCAAAGTTGTAGAAGAGTATAAGTTCGAAATAAGAAAGTATTCCCCTATTTTAGAAGTTAAATAAGATCATGTCTGATTAACATAACAAAGCATATATTGTGTATCTAATAATGAAGTCACTAGTCATGTTGAGAAATTTTAGTCAGATCATTAAGTCATAGCAAAGACATGAACCTTTATTTCAGTTAGTTAACTCAGTACATCGAGTCAAGGAATTATAAAACAACAGAGGTACATCACCAACAATACATACCAGTCACCTGGAAATCGTAGACAGTGAGCTGTATTAGCTTTTCCTTTGAAAATTTTGTCGACTATAAATTAGATTGTGTGAAAGAGGTGTTAGGTCATATACTAAAATAACAAGAAGACAAACATTATTTCTGAACTTACAAACGTTTCCACAAGATGAAGGTACACGGCGGTTAGGACCACAGGGACAGCAATTAGGCTAGTGCAAGTCAAAGTAAAGGGAAACATGAGAATCGCAAGGGGCTTATAAATTATACAAGGTATATAAGGAAAAAAAACAAAGGAATGTCCATCTATGTGCCTTGTTTTGCTTAATGCTAGCATGTCTCCTGCACTTTGCTGCTGGGTAGCTTAAAAAATGCCTACTGTCAAATCAACAATTCTCAACGTTTATAATTTCTAGTCGAGAAAGACTTACCTTTTTCATGAAAAGATGTATTAAATTTTAACTAAGCACATTCTCTTCAATCAATATGCAGCTAAAAAATATCTCTTAAATATTTAAGATCTGATACTGATATTTGATATATCTTTCTTGAATTCGACCGAGTATCAAGGGCCAATATCTTAGAGGTGACACCATGGGCACATCACATGGCAGAGTGGATGTTAAACTAGGAGCCAATTTCTTATTAAAGGAAACTCGATCAATGCAGAACAGGAGGTTAAATACTGTCATACTATGTACTGAGGAAATACAAAGCATATGCGTAAAATTGTTCTCACCTCTGAGTGCTCAATTATAGAACCTTTCTCATCCCATAACCTGGCCATAATCATAGAAAAAAAAAGGCAGCATTGGCGTACAAACAAAATTGGGAATGCTAAATAGCTTTAAAGAGTCTACCAAAAAAACTCACATTACATACTTCCAAAATTCCTAAGAAACTTTGGGAAAAATAAAAGAAAATGGGGTTGCCGATATCAACTACTCTCCATTCCAAATTATAGGTTGCTTTGGATTTTCTAGATATATCGAGGGAGTAATTGAGAAAAACAAGAATAATCAGGAATCGCAAAATACCATACCTTTCACAAGCTCCAACAACATCAGCACCAGCATCTGGTTCACATTTGCGTGTCGTGACAAACTGTTCCTCAGGTTTGTAAGCAACATCCTGAAGAGACAAACAAAGAAGAAAGGGCCGAGCAAACACACATGAAACTTTCACACAAATGGATCGTTATCACAAGTTCACTCACAACCAAAGGTACAATTAACATGTAGGTTTCCTGAAACCAGGCCCCGTCAAGTGAATGGGTATCAGAACCTCGCTATGAGCTCTTGGCCACTAGTATGTTCTGTTCAAACGCCACAACTAAAGAAAAGACCCATTCCATTGATCCAAAACCTATCTACACACAAAACTGAGCAACCTCCACGTTGTGTAAAAGGCACAAGGATATGCATTCGAGTAAATGGATTACATATTTACATGATCAAAGGCCATATACAAAACAAAGCAGCAATGTTGTCATCAGAAGAAAGCACGAGCAAAGAAAGGATTTACCATGATGTAGGTGAGTTCGTAGAGCGCGTACACGGCGCCCTTGTTGACGGTGATGACAGGGGGGTTTCTTACGGTCTTGGTTTGCTCCGTGTCGTTCACATGCGCGACATGCGCGACCAGCGACGCCTCCCCGCCGCTCTGCACCCAAACCAAGAACACGCATACAATTCGGATGCGGCGGGAATGCCTGGTGTGGAGGAGGGAGCAGGGGCGCTTACGGATTCGCTGGGGACGGCCAGGTCGAGGACGACCTTTCTGTCGCAGGAGAGGCGGCCCCCGCGCCTGAGTCGTCAACGCAGCTCTGCAGGATGGACTTGGCGAGGACCTCCACGCCACCTGCGCCGCCGGCCGCGAGGAGCACGAAGAGGAGGAGAGGGACGACGCCTGGGAGAGTGGGTGGAGGAGGAGCCATGGCGGTTGCCGCCGGCGAAGAAGCGTCGAGCGGGGCGCAGGGGTGGGCTGCGTGCGAATTCTTCTGCAACTGCTACTGCTAGTCCTTTGGCTTTGGAACCGAAACCGAGCGCACTGGCGGGCGAGCGTTTCCTTTCTGTAGAAGTGCTGTTTTTTTTTTTTTTTTTTTTTTTTTTTTCGGACGCGAGTCGTGGGCTCGTGGCAGGCGTTCCTGGGCGGTTTTCGCTTTTTCCAGCCAGCGTGGACAGTTGTTGGATAGACGCTTGCCTTGCCGGTTGCCGAGTCACGGTGGAGTAGTTTCTGGTTTCATTCAAATTTATTTTGTTGTTTTCATTGTAGACAGATGAATTGCTCGAAGCCTAGATAAATGTTCTTCGATTGTGCATGACGGAAGACTAGAACGATGGCTCGCCTGATTAACCACGTTGCTAGGCGCAAGGGCATTAGCGCTTGCTAGGTAGAGAAATAGGATTTTCCATACGGTGGAGCACTAGTTCGATTTGAGTGCGCAAAATTCTTATCAGGTGACGCACACGTCGCTGGAACTAAAGAAGGGAGCAGGGGCAAGGGCAGGGGCGTGTAGTGGGCAAAACGGCCAGCAACGAGGTCGCCGAGGGTGGGGCGATGGACAAGGCACCGACAATGATTAGGGTTTTAGATTTTGCGACCACCCATGGTCGGTGGGTTTAGAAGGAGGGGGCCTAAGGTGGCAGGGCGTCCTGGCGGTGGTGGTGGATAGGGACTGTTGACACCTCTTAATGTTATCTCTAACAACGGCGCTAAAAATGTTTGTAGGTAGAGCATCGTTACTAGAATGTCAAGTTGTCATTCCCAGCATAACACCAAGGGGTGTGGTATTAAATCATGCCACCATTTAGAATATAGAAATAATATCCGCAAGCGCACAAATCAAATACCATTGTAGCATTTTACCCGGAGTATTACCAGGTTGTCATTTATATTTTTCCAAAGAAAGGTCTACATGGCATATGTGTAAGGTAGCGTGATAACCTAGAGTGTAATGGATAGGCATAACCATATCCTTGCTACTCAATGCAGGGGTAAGTCACAGGATAAATGTAACACCCCGGTGTTACGTTAACCAAAACCTGCCATGTCATCATCATCATTGCATAAGCATCCATGATTAGAGAACCCTAAATCAAACATTTAAAATGAGTTTAAAATTCTAGGGTTTGATTTGAGCTTTTCTATGTCACATGTGTATGTGTTGATATTTAAATTCCACTCACAATTTTAATTTTGGTTATAAAAATAATCAACTAAAACCAACCTTGATGTTTGCAAGTGTTTGGCTAACCCTAACTCCCACCCAAAACATGTTTTACAAGTCAAATGAGGTGTAAGAAAGAATCAAATTTGAATTTGGAATTCAAATCCTAAACCCTACCTTGAGAGGCTAAGTGTTGGAAATTGAATATCATTTTCAAATTTGATGAGCTAATTTTAATAAATTTTCTAAATAAAAGATGCTAACCATTGGCACCATTTCAAAGTATGAAGTTTGTATCATGAAAGTGTGCCATTGGTTGAGTTTGAAAAGTGCCACAACATCACTAATTAATTGCCCAAAAGTCCAATTTGAAATTCCTTTTCAAAAACCCTAAATTTCAAGTGTTTTTGCCCCCTTTTGCAATTTCACCTCAAAATATTCAAAATTTGGGAAAACTCCAAAAAAATACAGTTTGTGCATCTCTTTGAGCTCTACAACTTTGGTATATAAAGTTTTTCAAGTTTTTAAATAAATTTTGAAGTAATTTCAAAAGTAGTTTGAATTGGAAAATGTCTCCTTTTAAGTTTTAAACTCTAATTCAAAAATTATTTGGTTTCATGAAAAACTCCCTAAATGAAAGTTGTAGATATTGAGAAATAGAACAACTTTTATTTTTGGAGATTTTCATCTTTTATTCAAAATTTGAAAGTAATTTTAAAATCCCTAAAGTTAGGGTTTTGTGTTAAATTCAAACTTGAAGTTCAAATTCAAAAACTAGTTTGAATATGACAAAACTTCTTTAATAAAACTTGTAGAGCACAAAATTTTGAACAATCTGTATTTTGGGATTTTTTTGTGTACAGTACAATTTTTGAAAATAATTTCAAAAATAGAAAAATGTCTTTGGCTCGCTACGCTGAGACAGGGGGGGGCACCTCATCGGCTGCCCATGCCGACCGGTCGGCCGCCGCCGCCGTGGCCGTTCCGGCGCCTTTCCTTTTCACGCGACGCCGTCCAGCTCGTCGTCGTCGCGAACCTCCCTTCCACTGTCCAGCTCACCGCTGGCCTATAAAATCAACTCCACGGCCGTCGGTGCTCCTTTTCCCCTCCCATCGCTCACCGCCGGCCGCCGCTTGCCTTGCAAAATTCGAGCAACACCCACGATCACTGCTCAATTGCTCCGGTCATCATTTCCGCCTTGCCCTTGCGCATCCTTGAGCTGCTAGTCGTCGTTTGGAACCACCGAGTAGCCGAGGGCGACGCCGTTTTCTCCAACTCAGCCGGATCGCCGCCGCGAGCCATCGTCCTCGGTCGTGGCAACTCCGTGCCTACCAACCCATCCCTGGCTTGTCTTAGTTTCATGGTTGGATGCTGATCACTATCGGCTTGTCCGTTGGCGAAGTTGTGCCGCCGGCCGCCGCGTGCGCCGTCGGGGGAAGAAGAAGAAGAGAGAAGCGCCGCCGACAAGCGGGTCCCTGTCGGCCGGGCGAGAGAGAGAGGAGGGGCGCGGGTCTGGCAGGCCGCGCGCGCGAGAGCGGGCCGTGCGGGCCGAGTTGGGCCGCACAGTGAGGTCCGAAAAGAGATGAAATGTTTTTTCTTTTTCCTTTTTGTTTTTATAAAAGTAGTTTTCATCTTTTTGTTGTAATTTATTTTGGGCAGATAAAAATGTGAGGAAAATATTTATGTGCTCCTTGTGATGTTATCTGTCCATGAAAAATACTAACCCTGGTTTTCCAATAAAATTTAATTGTGCTTTAATTTGCTCCTTTAATTAAGAAATGCAATTTCCATGATTTTTAATAATTAAAATATAAGTCCAAAAATTATGAAATTTGTTTTGTGTGCTAATTAGGTGATGATGATCTTAATTATGAAGTTTGATCCTATTTTGATTAAGTTTTGTATTAGGCTTAATTAATTCCTTAATTAATCATGTTTAATTAGTAATTCTTTAATTAATTAGGGTTAAGTTAATTCCCAATTAGCAAGTTAATTAGTGGCTTTCAACGACTGTAAAAATGGTCAATAAATTAGTAATCACCTCTAATCACCATTAGGGTTGCTTGATTTTAGGATTGAGTGATGACCCTAGGTCATTAACCCTAATGACCTTCGGCATTTCATGTTGATTGCGATCGCTAGTCCGTCGTCGTCGACGCTAGTTATACCTTCTTAGTGCAAGGTTGCCGTGAAGGAAAGTTGTACTCAAGATCGACTAATAATCGTTGCATCATTATCGCATGCTCTTTTGTTTATTGCATTGTAATCATGCATCTTTATCGTAGTCTGTCGGGGTCCGAGGAGGAAGTCGAGCCGTCTCCGGGTTTCCAAAGAGGTTGGATCGATCCACGGTGATTGGGTAACCGAGCCTCACTTCTTCGAGCCCCAAGGCAAGCCCCGGATGCATTCAAACCCGTCCTTGTATTTCGAAAGTTTTTATGATTTCATGTGATGATATAATGCATTAGGTGTAGGAGTTGTGTGCTATCCTACTTTGATGCATTTACCGTATCTTGTTACATTACCCCGTACACTGTTTTTGATTTCGAAATGCTTAGTTGCGCTTAGCCTTGCTACTAGTGTAGGTTTTGATAAATTGTTTTCAAAAGGTGATAACAATACTCCCCGAAGGGAATTTACGAAAACTCCGATGTTGCTTGTTGTTTATCCTTGTTCGACGGGGTCAATGGTATACAACAAGAACATGATGATGAGTAACTCGAGACGTCGGTGGAGTGACTTGCATCGGGAGGGGCTATTGCCCTGGTGTAGTGTCGTCCACTTGTGTCGTCGTCTGTTGTTTGGCGCTGGGATCATGAGGTTATTGGATAGTACTAGTCGCATGCTAATGGCGGTAAGCTCCACTTGGACTATTCGTTACTAGAACGGATAGTAGCGTGTACCCATCCTACGATGCGCACCGCCGAAGTGACCGAGCGGCCGTAGTGAGGTGGTGTAATCGTACACCCGTTCTAGTATGGAGAAATCTAAGCGTTGAGTTGATGTATGTAAGATGTTCGGTCCTCGCATACATCGTGTGGCTAGGAAGCCCCGGTGGGTATATTAAGTTTATTCGAATCGTCGTATGCTCCACGATATGGGAGCCGTGATCCGAGTCCCGGCATCGTAGTAATAATGAAAGTCTGAGTATGAGAGTTTTGAATCCGGACTATGTTTGATAAGTGATTGTTAAAGTAAGGACTGGCTTAGTCTCTTTTCGCAAAAGGGTGTCTTTTGATCTTGCTAAAGCCTCACCTTGATTCCCATTAGCCAGCATTCCCGAAGTCTTCTCCCCAATTTTTTTGGTCGGGTAAGTCTTGCGGAGTACTTTTTGTACTCGTGGTTTGTTCAACCCCTCAAGGTGTGTGAACCGCATGGACAAGAGTGCTACGGCCCTTGTTGCATGACGGTTGTCGAAGAAGTAACCGATGAAGAGTGAATTGAGTGGTCTCTGGGCAGGGCACTTTGGTTGTGTGATCTGTAATAAAGTTATATAATGATACTTCCGCTGGTTTGTAATAATAACACTCTGGTTTGTATAAGTTTTGTAAAAGATTTGTAAATTAAGTTATTGTAAGTCTTCCGCTACTCTGGTATTTGTATATGAAAACTGTTGTAATACTGTGATGTCTCTGTAAGTATCGATCCTGGAGTGATCGTGGTTTATCGGGGATCCACCCGACGGAACATTTTAAGTTATGTGGTGTACAAGCATAGCCGACGGAGGTCTTAGGGACAATGTCAGGTGCTTGTGGGCCATATAATTTAGAAGGTTCTGCCACAATAAATGATAAGGATAAGTATAAATCATCCGCATAAACAGATAGAGACTCCTAGCTATATCATTAGAGTTACTAGCAGAACATCAAGAGATATTCCTGTGTTATTCCTAACTACATGTCAATGCATATTATGGTTAGTGCAGTACACTTAGTAGTCATAGCTAAGGTTAGTATTACATCTATTCATAGTGAACATACTAGGGAAGTTTGAGAACATAGCACGCCCTTCCTTCGTACAAAAAGCCGCATTGTGCCTATAAACGGGGTTTGGACTACATAGGACTCAACAGATTGTCACACCCGCGATCTACCAAGCCCGGCCTATAGGGTGCATTTGGGTAAACAACGATAAGCACCATGCTTACACAATATTCACCACTCACCCAACGATCAATTAGATGAGCGCTATACAAACCTATGAATAAGTATAATATCAATCTAGCTATACGAAGCATATAACCACAATAGACAAAGAATAATATAACTATGAATATAAGTAGATAAGTATTCATCAATTCAATTGTAGCAATCATATAACTATACAATGATAGAGAACAAAGGTGAGAGGAGGTAAGAACTATACCAAATCCAAGCTCTTGATGGCTCCGGAATCCAAGCCTTCGCTTGCCTCCCTCTAGTTCTAACTAGCTATCTAGGCCCTAGCTAAGGAGCTCTGATTAGGGTTTTTGGCTGATGATCGGACTTCGAATGAGGAATGAATGAATGTGTCTCTCCCCTCGGGGGGTCCTGCCCTCCTTTTATAGCCCTGGGCGATGATCGTGAGCCAACGGATGAAACCGACATTGGCGGACGACTGAGATCGATCCTCAAAGACGGTGGAGCAACCTGGGCGAAGCGGGCCGCCAGCGGGGCCAAGCCCAGACCGGTCGGTCTGGCCTGGTGGCCCCCGGGCCCCCGCTTCGGCGTGGTATCTTCTGGTCCCTTCTAGATTGTTCCTGCGCTGCCGTGACGCCCGATTTGCCGTTCGATGTTCTGATAAGCTCCTAGGTTTGCGTCTTTTCCAGTTTACTCCTGCAGAAACAGTGAAACACCAAAACTCGTGGAATTCTGTCAGTGCAAACCCTATATCTACTTTGGTGATTGCTTTTGTATCCTTTTCATGACTAGTTGACGGTTAAATTTGTACGATAACGACCGTCAACAGGGACGAATCTAGAATGAAAGCTTGGAGGGACTAAAGTCCTCATCATCAACCTCTAGCTTGTCTGGCTCAAAGCAGTCATAGCGAAAAAAATTGGAGGGGCTCTATGAGATTGGCGGCGGTAGGGGGGCCTGAGCCCCTCTCGCCCCACCGTTAGATCTGTTCCTAGTGGTGGGTTGAGGGGGATGAGTGAGGTGGCGGCGGCGGCACCGGCGACCAGATCCCCCGGTGGTGGGTTGAGGGGTGATGAGTGAGGTGGCGGGCGGCGGCGGCACCATCGGGCGGCACCACTAAAACCACCACCGGCGGCCGCATCGAGGAGAGGTGGTCACATGGGGTGGGGGGTCCCACGCTGCGCTGGGGGCGCTGCTAATAGGGTTGTAGGAGCCGTCACCAGCGGTGGTGAGTAGAACAACCAACGCAAAAAGGAAGAACTTATCATTGTCTTCCCTCTTGTGGTTTTGCTCTAGCCTCCTCTAGCTTAGGGTTTGCTCTTAGTGGTGAGGGCAAAGAGTCACCAATGAACTCCTAGATTGGGATTAGGGAAGGGTGGGTTGGTCCAATGAGGGTAGTAGGTGGATAGTGACTAATGAGGTGGCTAGTGAGGTTGCCTTCGGCCTAGGCGGCGGTCGAGCCGGATGGGGGCAAGGTTGGTTGGTTGGGGCTCCGAAGGAAGAAGAAGACCTGAAAAAAAGAAGAGAAAAAGAAAGTATGTGCCCATATCTTTAGCGGTGTACATGTATCAGGTAAGAGACTCGAATACAGTGTGTTTAGAATTGTGCAGCCATGCAAGGCCACCAACAGAGAGCAGCGGCTGCATGACACTATGGCACTGTGCACCGAGCACGTCATCAAAATTAAACGTGATGTTGAAAAGCTTCAATTGAGAGAAACTAGATTAACAAAAGATATCATGAGTTTTATGCTCCTTTTAGAACACAAAAAATATTACATATAAATTTTAGTTGTCTCACGCTCGTCGTGCACGACAGACTCCACAAAACTTGAGAAAGAGCTTTCATAATTAATTAAGGGTGTGTTTAGATCCATCTAGAATGCCAAATTTCTGTGTGTGGCAGATTTGTGTCCAAATGTTTTTTCATTGTATGTTTTCAGCTAGGTGTTTAGATGCATGAAAAATTTGCACAGGTACTCTCTCAGTCTCTAATAAGTGTTGCTTCGCTCCCCGAGAAACAATCGTCGGCAATTTTAATAAATAATAATATCATCGATTAGTATTATAATTAGTATCATCGGAAAGATCTTTGGATCTAGTTTTTTAACAAAATTATTTTGGGATATAAATATTTTACGTATTTTCTACAAATCAAGTTAAATTTATGGCACGCATCTTACAGCAACACTTATTTAGAGATGGAGGGAGTACGTTTGATAGACTTTGATGATTGCCTTCATTTATTGGCTTGCATGCGCAACCAAGCATATCTCGGATCCCCATGCATGTCGTGCAAAGCTGTTGCCACTACAGCTTTGCTGCTGCACTATCTAGCACTGTCCGCGCCCCAAGCTAGAAATTTTATGGTTTTAGTACCCTTGAGGCCCAAAAGCGAAAAGATTTCAATTGTATGTATTCTACCTTTTTGACAAGGTGTTTAGATACCATTTGGCAAATTGGTGCCAAAAGCAGCAAAAAAAAATTTGCAAATCGTGAAACTAAACACACCCTAACTTTCAAATTTCGCCCAACAATCGGTTTTAACCAGATTTCCTTATAGCAGAATTCATTGTTCGGCAAAAAAGGGTAAAAAAAGAAGAAGAAACAACAGCCAGTGCGCCGTCGCCCAACAATCGGTTTTAACCAGATTTCCTTATGGCAGAATTCATTGTTCGGCAAAAAAGGGTAAAAGAAAAAAAGAAGAAGCAACAGCCAGTGCGCCGTCCGTGGGGATCGAACCCACGACCACGTGGTTAAAAGCCACGCGCTCTACCACTGAGCTAGGACGGCCTTACATTCTAATTGTTTTCACATTTTCATCACAAACACTGCGGCTGGGAGTTCCACGTACTGACCAACGATGTAATAGACACTGGGATTCTAAACAACAATTTTGAACGGGTATCAAACTCGAGTTATAAACATACAGCGTTCAACAGCGCAGTTTACAGAGACGAAGAAACTCCAACCCAGTAAAGAACAAAGAACTTGTTCATATCTACAGACAAACAAACTTAAAAAATGGTCTTCTGAATCTGAATACTACATGTTTTGCCGGAGAGTAACAGAAAACTGAGATGACTAGGTGTTGCACTTCCACTTCGATGTTGGCACGCAGTTCAGGTAGTGGCACCAGTGGCACCCATCGTTCCCATTCTTCCCTTTGAAAAGCATTACCAGTGAAATCACAAACCTGCGCCACAAGCCTTTTGACATCAGTACCATTCCAAGCTTCCACAAAAAACAAGTAACATCTTAGTAGCTCCTCCAAAATTTAGCATTAATCCAGAATATCAATTCTTTGCGCCAACATTTTCCGCAATACGTTTAAAAACACGTAAAGACATGGCTACAATAAATATACTGAACCAGCTTAGTGGTTACTTACCCAACCAACAGCAAGACGAGTGCAACAACCCACAAAATATACTGGTATGCTTTGTACTTGGGGGTTGGTTAGTCTGTGGCAACTCATGGCGTTCCATCCAGCTAAACTGAGGCCTTGCCAACAGAACAAAACCCAAGAGGAAACCAGTTGCGAATCCACCAATGTGGGCAAAGTTGTCAACGTGAGGTAGTATCCCAATAGCCAAGTTGAGTGCAATAATAAACAGGAGTGTTATTATAGCTGCTGCCTGCAAGAACAAATTAAGTAGATGAGCTAAACGATTATCAAGCAGCTGGATAAAATAAATTATCTATTGCTTATACTGGCCTTGTTTGAGTATATAGTCCAGTTCATAAGTAGCTCAGAAAGCATGGATCCAAGCAGGCCAAATAAAGCTCCAGAAGCACCAACGGAGATGTAGTTGTTCCGTAGGAAGAGTGCAGACAACACGCTGCCACCAAAACCAGACAGGAGGTATATGGCACCAATGCGAACTTGCAGGCAGGAAAAAGTGTCAGTGAAATTACCATGAAGGATGAATTATTGGAACATCTAACTGAAAATAAATTGTTGGATCGATGTTGTCGTATGATGAATTTTTTTTAAAAAACTTACCAAATCCAAACTGCTGTTCAAGGCGGATTCCAATAAACAGCAAACTTAGCATGTTTACAACCAAATGGATTAGGCCAGCATGGAGCCAGATGCAGCTAATAAGGCGCCACCCTTGGTGTTGATGAACAATTTTATTCCAGTCAAGAGCTCCCATTTTCTCCAAACTGGCAAATAAAAAAAAAGTGTTAACACAATAATCCCATAGATCTTGCACTATCTTACATGGGGCAGCGTAGTGTAGATGAAATTCACAAGGACAAAACACAAAAGCCACATGGCTACTTCGCAGCAATCCTATACATAAGGTACAGTATAAATGAAGCATACAAACAAGTAGGTCAAACAGGTAACTCCAGGGAGTATTATTATCTTAGCACATGTTCCGCAAAGGCCAAAAGTAAAACAAATGCGCTTACACAAGTCAAAGTAGTCCCGTGTTTCCATGTACAACAGAACATGAAAGATCATACTAGTACTATATTACAGGATACTACGCCTGCGGCCTGCTACATAGGCTCCGACAGAACAGAAGTGTCAAAACTTAAAAGCATCCATCATCAACAGCATTATTTTATTAGTAACAGCCTCTGTGATTTTGGCACCAAAAGACTGCCAACAGATATCATGTAGGCTATCTTCGTTGTGTTCAGATAGAACCATCCCCCTCCCCACCCACCCCAACCCACAATGGCACTATCCATTGGACAAAGCTGAAATGCAGTAGAACTGAATTTATCGAGTTGATTGATTGAAATAGAAATCACAAGCTTTTAGTAGAACTGTTGAATGTATCCACCACGGACGATCTGAATGTCACCCTCACATCGAAACTCCCTGCCTCGTAGACTTCTAAATTAAAAGGTGAAAAGGACCTAACTCATGGAAAAGGAAATTCAACCTTTTATACTTTATAAGCAAAAGATCTTAGTCTCAACCCTTCCAGTTCCAGACCACAATCTTGGAACGGAAACAGAAGTTGTTAAAAGTTTCCTCCCACTAAAACTTCACCCCCAACAACAAAATTGCCTCCTCTTACTACAAAGCGTGAGCTTTAAACCCTCCAACCCACCCAAACAAAATCAAAATTTTGCTCAGCAACTAGCTGCAAAGATGGCAAATTATCAAGTTTCCGTACTGGCACCATCCCTATCGAACCGCAAGATCCCAAACGCGAAATAAGCCGCCTCCCACACCCAATTCCACCCGAAGCACACACACAAACCCAAAGCACTCTAATTGGGGGCCCTATTTGGTACGCACGGCAGAACAGGTCAACAAAACCAAAGCTTGTGCAGCGGCAACGTACGTGGAGGAGGACGGGCCGAGCAGCGGGTTCTCGCGGAGCGGCTGGAAGGAGAAGCGGCGGAGGAACCCTGCGACGCAGTCCCCGAGCTGGCTCCCGTGCTTGGGGCAGTTGTTCTCGTACATCTCGACGACGAAGACGGCGATGCAGGCGACGATCACGGTGGGCACGAGCCACGGCCACCACTTGCGGTCCTCGTGCCCCTCGTAGCCGCTGTACCCGTACCCGTACCCTCCTGCCCCCGGCGCCGTCGCGACGCGGCCCTTCCCGTCGCCGTCGCTCGCCATGGCTTCTCCTCGGCTCCTCCTCCTCCTTCCTTGACCTGCCCGCTTGCTTAATTCCTCCTTGTGGCCTGCTTCAGTGGAGTGGAAGCCAAGGGGTCTCGGTGGTGGTGGTGGTGGTGACTCTTGCAGTTGCCGCTGGCTGCCGCTTCGGGTTCGGTCGCTTGGAAGCGAGGAGGCAGAGGAGAGGAGAGATGATGAAATGGTGTGGGTGCGGTGCGGCTGGCTGGGCTGGGGGCTCCCATGACAGCGACCGTTTAAGGCCCGCGGTGGGTGGGACGCCGTCAGGCTGGCGCCCTGGGCCCGTGGGGTGCCGGGACCACCGGGCGGTGAGACGTTGCTGTCCGCGGCTGGAGCGGTTGGGTTAAGGTTGGGTTCGCTTTGGGAGGAGCAGCTACTGCTACTGCCCTTGCCTAGTGGTGGGGTGGGGCGGAGTAACTGCTCTGCGTGAGGAGGAAGGGAGCCGCTTCAGGACCGAGCTGAGCTGAGCCGGCAGGTCCTCTCGCTCGGTCGCTCCCGCTGTGAACGGATTACGGCGTCGCGGGAGAAGTGGGGTACATGCGCGTGGCGTGACGTGACGTCGTGACGAGGAGGCGCGAAACGTGTGGATGCCGGTCCATGCCGAGGTGGAAGAAGGCTGGGAGGCGCGCGCAGGAGCCGCGGCACGCCACGGCACCGCGAGTGATTCGTGGGCGAGCGAGCGCCGACGCCGAGAGCGCGTTGAGGTGGCGCGCTGTCGCTGGGCCAGGAGCTGGCGTGCCACGCCTGCCTGCGCGCTCGTACGCGCCGGACCGACCTCGACCTCTCGCGCGCGCCCGTGCCCGCCGTCGGCTTCCGTAACTTTGCCTGGTCCGGTACGGCACGGACGGGGTAGGTAAAACCGCTCCCAGTCGTTCTGGAACTTCCTATTTCGCTGACGCTTCCTCACTGTGAGCGGGACGGATCTGAGCATGAGCTGCGCTTCGCGTTGCGCTGCGGCCGACCGGGATGTAACTGTGGGAGACGTCGCAGATGCAGCTTTTTGTGGGGAACCTGTGTCGTTGGTCCATGCCGTCGTCCTGCGCTGCATTCACGCGGATGCACACTTGCACGGTGCGCCAATTGGGCGCGGCGTTGCGTTACGGCTCGTGCCTGGTGGCCGTCGTCCCGTCGCGACGGAAGTTGCTTGCACGCAGCCTCACGCGCTCCGGCCGTACCGTGGGCACGGACCCGCGTCGCGCGCGCGCCTGGCGATGCGTGGATGGATGCGCGGTCGGCGTAGGCGACTCCGCGCAGGCACACAGCATATGCAGCGTCCGCGGTGCGCGGTCCGCGGTCCGCACCGCACGACGGCCTTGTGGCATCGCCCTGGCCGTCGGTGGCCGCTCATGGCGTCGCGTCGTCGTCAGAATAGATCCATGCAGCTATGCTGTGCTTCCACAGGACTATGGCCACTAGTAGCCAGTAGCCAGCGGCATCGCCACGTGGGACTGTCAGTGAGCTTGCATTGCCGTTTGCTACCATGGAAAAAAATAGCGCTATTTTGCCGCTATAGCGCGCCTAATAGCGGCCCAGATGAGTCGGCGCGACGATATCCTCGCATTTTGACGCTATCCGCGCTATTGCCGCTATTTGACGCTATAGCGCCGCTTATTTGACGCTATAGCGCCATAGCGCGCTAAAACGACGCTTATTGAGGCTGCTGCTAGTTTCTTTTGGTCGACAAAGAAATGAGGCTTAGACTTAATAATTATGCATGTTTCGGGACTTAATAATTATGCATGTTTGAACCTTATGGATGTTTGGACTGTATGGAAGTATGAAACTATGAATATGTTGCCCGTTTTGCTCTTATGTTTATGAAGTTTATAATGTTTATTATTTTTTTTTTTCGATTGATATAAATAGCGCGCTATAGCGGCGCTATAGCGTGAGCAGCCATCTCACGCTGCGGCGCCATAGCGGCGCTATAGCGGCGCAATAGCGGCGCATAGCTTCCAGGAGCGGCCGCCGCTAAATTATATAGCCCGCAATTTAAATCATGGTTTGCTACCTACTGTAGCTGAACGTCGCCCGTCTCGCATTCGGTCGCGCGCCTGTTTTCATGCTCCTCGACAGCGATAGCTCCGATCCGACGCATAGCTGTGACCACAATGCCACCACGAAAGGCCAACTGGACGAGCAGTGACTTCTCACTTTCTTTCATCTCGTCAGCCAGCTAGGCTAGCTGCCAAGCTCGGCAGCTGGTACTCAAGTATCAGTGCCCAAAGCACCCGCAACCACCTTGCAGCAAGCTCTAGTGATGTGAGTGGTGTACCCATTGTGCAGACTGCAGTCAAGGCGTTCACTCATCAATGTCTCTGTAAACCGTTGCCACTTGCCAGGTAAAAGCTGTGCTATGACGACGTCCCAACGCTTCAATCATTTGTGAAAAGTTGTGCGTGTCAGGTTGAAAATGTCGGTATTTTTTATATTAAATGTGGACTAATAAAACAAATTAAAGAATTTACGAGAAAAACTGCAAGATGAATTTTTAAGTATAATTAGTTCATCATTAGCAGATATTCATATAGCACCATGTTGTTAAATCATGAACTAATTATGCTTAAAATATTCGTCTCGTAAAGTTATCGTAATATGTGTAATTAGTTGTTTTTTAGTCTATATTTAATACTCCATGCATGTGTCTAAACATTCGATGTGATAGGTAAAATTTTTTTGCAAAAAAAGAACTAAATGTGACCATAATTTTGACGGCCTTGACTTTCTTGGAACAAAATGACATATATTGTTTCCGAGAGCTAGTACGTCAAGATCCATACGGACGATGTTTCAATATTTGCCAATAAGTCTATATATGTCTAGAAAAGTCAAAGCATCTTATAATTTGGATAGAGAGATTATCAATCATGTACTGTATAATACGATAGATAGATTAATCAATATCCGATTACATGTTTCCATGCAATGCCATGACAAGGGCTTTTCTCGACTTTATGGCCTCCTAAGAGAGGTGAGAACGCATACATGCTACCATAGCGACCTCTAAAATCATCCATGGCGACATCAACTTTCTGCAGCACCTCACGTCGACCTCCCTACTAAAGCTTCGTACTGTGAAGAACTTACCACATCCAATTATATGTTGTAGAAAGTCATTATCCTACCGCTAATCCGAGGCATCCTTCTACATTGGTACCTTGATGGTGCTGCACAGGCGCACCTAAAGAACTGGTTGGGAAGTGGTGGGTAAAGCCATCAAGAAGCTGAATCTCGAGTAGCTCGGTTCATCACTCCTTAGCAAACTTTTTTCATTGCTATATAGTTCTTATATATATATATATAAAAAATAATGATTCCATGATTCAAAAAAAAAAATATTATATCTTATTTTAGGAAATTACCGATAGTAGGCGACCTGAAGGGTTACGATTTTGATTGGTTGGTAACCAAAATTTGCTTCTACCAAAGATTTGGCAAGCCAAATCTTGGACAAAAAGTTACTAAAGATTTGGTAAGCCAAATATGAGTAGTTGACAAATTTTTGGTAGCCAACCAATTACTAGCCAAAATCATGGCTTGCCAAATCCTTGGCATGGCAAATTTTGGTAGCCAACCAATCGCAACCCTACATTTGCTCTATTGTATTGTAGGCTATTGTATCATTTGCATTCCATGTTAGGATAAAAGAGTAATTTCACATATAAGTTAACACCTTCAGACCATCGACCCAATGAAAGGGCCAAGAAACTAGAAAATTTCATTTGGATCAAATAGGCAACTTCAAATGAAAAAGGACCAAGAAATTAAACATACTAGTCCATCAACCGTGCTCAAGACGGCTAAAGTTTTAAGAGATATACTGTCAAATATATCTAACAATAAATAATTTTTATACTAAATTATATATTTTCTTTTGTATTTATTTTCTACAAAATAGACATAATGGATACTTTATAGTCTATACCGATTATCACAAACTTATTAATTACCTTTTTGCAAGACATTGATTTATATGTTTTCCATACATTTGTATTTTTACTTTCTATTAGATTAAGACATTGCAATTAACTACAATGGTCCTTGTCCCATTACTTATCTTATGAAATCTTAATCTAAATTATGATTTTCTAAATTATGTATTATTAATCGTTATATTTTTTACCGTTAAGTTAAAAACTCTTGTACTTAATGTATATTTTTATTAACTCTCTGGTTTGCATTTTTTAAAATAAGTACTTTAGGTCAAAGTATGTTTACTAAATAGCATAAGCAATCATTTGAATCTTGCATCATGACACTTGAGGTAAGTGATAGAGCTTGAATCTTCGATGTGTGTATCAAGATTTAATCTCTAAAGAATTTTAATAGTTAAATTGTATAACATTCTACTTTTTTTAAGTTAAAATAATTTTAGAGAAACATATATACCTAGCAGTGGTATCTTCCATACTTTCAAGATAAAAATTTTTCTTGTCAAAAAAATTATATGTGCGATGCGGTTATACTATAAATACAAAAGTGTCAAATATTTAGTTAAAATATATTAATATATCTAAAGAAGTAACCTAAATAAATTATATTTTATAATTACTAATATGATTTTAAATAATTTGTTAGTATCATTAGTGTATATATGAGTTTTTAAGAAAATATTTTTCTTGATAAAACATAACATATATATATATATGTATGTATGTATGTATGTGTGTGTATATATATATATATATATATATATATATATATATATATATATATATATATATATATATATATATATATATTTTGTAGAAAAAAATTATATATATATATATATATATATATATATATATATATATATATATATATATATATATATATATATATATATATATTTATCATGATGCATGCTAGCACATCATATACGCTTCCTTCAATTAAATATTAATATTAATAACACATGCATGCTCTCTACGATTATTTAAAGAATTTTAAATTTTAAATATAAATTGTTGATAATTTTTAGATATAAATTTGCAAGGATATTTAAACTTTTTAAATAATAGGATAGAGTATATTAGTAATTAAATATAAATTTTTACCTTATGTTATTTTATTACACAATAGGGGAGTTAGGTAATTATTTAGAATTAGAATAGATCCAATAGCTATTGTTATTAGTGGTGGTATTGAAAGAAATTATTAATCATGATTAGGTTAAATGGGATCAAATATTTTGAATTTTTGTGAGAACTTTTAGGTTCTATATTTTGTTTTCTTATCGTATCTCTCGCAAGGACTAATGTGGAGGCTCATTTGGGACATCTAATTAGAATTTTCTAGTATTTTGTTTTATCATGATATGTTTTTAGATAAACACATAATATTAACATATATAAACCCTAGTTGCATCCCATTATGTGACTTCATTAATCATAGTTAGCTTTTGAGCTTTAATCGACTTAAGTAGAAACTCTAGTATTTTTTCATATTTTATTCAAAATTTATTTTTTAACTAAAAAGAGTTTAGATCTTAGTAGTATTGGTTCTATATCATTTACATTGAAGCTCAGATTGTAGTCTAGCATTACACTTGTTAAATTTGTTATAGCAATTATATTATCAATAGTAAAATGATATAATGTTTCTCTTAAAATATATAAAATTATTTAAAATAATAAACTATCAAAATTAATTATTATGTAGCATTAACATAATTTAAAGTGAATTGTCGATGTCATATTATTGCTATGTCGTTTGTGAATTAAACAATTTTATTTTTCTTAAGAAATTAAAAATATTTATCCTATCATTTATATATTTACTCAAGTACACATGGTCAAACATGGCATGTGGTTATTTTATGACCCTAGAACTTTAGGATTTATAAATTGATAAATATATACGTCTATGGATATTGATCTATTTTTAATAGAATATATTAGTGTTTACATATAGATTTGATTAATATTTTTGTTTATCTTTTATAATGGCTTATGAATGTAAAGTTAATACTTTATATTCTTTTTCATAACGACATGCATAAATAGGTTGGATGTAAATTTAGGATGCTATTTTGTATTAACTTTTATAATTAGAAATGTTGATAATATATAAATTAATATCGTGTATTCAAAATTATCTTTCATAATGATAGATCGAATCCAAATACAAAGTTAAAGGGTTATTTTAAATTATTATTTCTAATAGCAAAATATGAGTAATTTAGATATAATGCGAGGGGTTTATTTTGATTTATTTATCAAAATAGCAAATTGGGTAATTTAGATATAAATCTAGGGGTTATTTTGATATACTTTTTATAATGATGGATGTACATGGGGAATTTGTATATAAATTTAGGGGTTATCTTAAATTAGTCTTCATAATGGCAGTGGTGGGTAATTTAAATACAAAAATTGGGGGTTACTTTATGTATTTTTTATAATGGCGGTGGGTAATTTTTTATATAAATTGCAACAGATCCGATGGCTATTATTAAATATGATGATTAGTGTCTACCAAATTAAAGGCCGATGTTTCGATTAATGTGAGAATTTCTAGAATTTATCTTTTTTTCTAGCGCATCCGGTGAAAATCAATGTGGTGCCTCCGTTGGGGCCTCTAATTAGTAATAGTAAGATTTCTTGAAAAAAAAAAAAGACTAATTTTCTCCACAAGAATATCATCCCGACTAAATCAGTATATCGGTTCGCTTTCATTTTCAAATGTCGAGCTTCTTAAGACTGTTTGCATAGTTTGATTCCACCGTTTTGTTTTGATTGCTGAGAGAAATAAATATGTTTTGATTCCAATCACGAAGCTAGAGACTCGGCCTCACAGAAAGCGGCCCAAAACTAAATGCAGCCTGTACAACCTCAGCCCAGCTAAAGGCCTGACCCAACCCAACACTTCATCCGCCCTCACCGGCGAGGTCAGTCACCTTCCCCTTGCAGAACCCCACCCAAGTCTCGATGCTCCGCCGCATAGCCGCCCTCCGGCCGCCGCCGCCACGGGCGGTCGCGCCGGTGGAGGCGATTGCGGCGCCCTATTCCTCCAAGTCCACGTCCATCCCTCAGAAGCAGCAGCGCGTCCGAGACCATGCCTTCGACGGCATCATGGAGGTCCAGAAGCGCGTCCGCCGCTTCCACGCCCTCTACTCTCTCATCCTCTACGCCGCCGCTCCCACCGCGCCCTCCCGTGCCGGCGGAAGCGGCGCCGTGTCCGTCCCCTTCACCCGCCTCGGCGCCCTCGCGCGCCGCCAGCTCCGCCTCGCGCCCCTCGACGCTGGCCGCTTCCTCCTGCGCCACGCGCACGCCTTCCACCTCTTCCTCCACCCCGTCCACCGCATGCTCCACATCCGCCTCACCCCACGCGCCGCAGCGGCGCTGGCCGCTGAGGCCGACGCCGTCGCCGCCGCGCTCCCCGGCGCCTCCGTCCTACGCCTCCGCAAGCTCCTCCTCCTTGCGCCCCCGCACCGCCGTCTCCGCCTCGAGCACATCCACCTCCTCCGCCGCGACCTCGGCCTCCCCGACGATTTCGCCGAATCTATCATCCAGTCCAACCCCTCCCTCTTCCGCCTTAGCCCTGACGGCTTCGTCGAATTCCTGCCGTCCCCCACCGACCCGCCCGACCTCACAGTCGCCGCCGTAGAGCGCGCCAGGGAGCGCCACTACCGGGAGCACCGCGCCCCTGGCTCCGCCGAGGAGGACGCGCGTTTCGCGTTCCCCATTCGTTTCCCGCCAGGGTTTAAGATCGGCAAGTACTTCCGGATCGCTGTCTGGAAATGGCAGCGCCTCCCCTACGCTTCACCCTATGCAGACGTCACGGGCCATGACCTGCGCTCGCTTGAGGCAAAACGCCGCATGGAGAAGCGCGCGGTCGCTGCTGTCCATGAGCTTCTCTCGCTCACAGTTGAGAAGCGCACCACACTGGAGCGTCTTGCGCTGTTCCGCGACGCACTTGGTGTGCCCAAGAAGATCAAGGAGTTCTTGCTGAAGTACCAGGGCATATTTTACATATCTACGAGGGGGAACCAGGGGAAGCTGCATACGGTGTTCCTCAGGGAGGCGTATTACAAAGGGGAACTTGTTGAGTCGAATGCAATACATGATGCAAGACGGAAGCTGGAGGAGCTGCTCATGATCAGTCCGCAGAGGGCGAATTTGGACAGAATGTTCACCAGCATGGGTCGTGGGTGGGATGAACTTGGTGGCGGCCGCCGTGGTGGATCTGAACTGAGGGATGAGTTTCTTGGCGATGGAGGTGGCAGGAAAAGGAATGCTGATGCTGATGGTGCTGAGAGTGGGGACGACTCAGGTGTTGAATCATTGTATATTGATTGATAAATAGAATTATATGAAGACTCTGGACATCAACTTGCAAGATTGTTTCTGAGCAGGCACCCGTTCCCTTTGGAAAAGGTTAACTTCTTGCATTGTCTTCATCACCACTGTGCTGTGATTATATGAAGGGCTAAACTTTCAAAGATCAGCTGTTAAGGGTCAGTTGCAGAGTTTTACTTTAAGTGGACAGTCACCACAATGATTCAATTTAGAGTAGAACATCTGAAGTATAGCATTTCTAGTGAATTAGAATTGGTCAGCTATAAAGTTATTTTCTATAGGAATGTGGTATAAGTTATTAAGTTTCCTCTTATTCTCCAGTCCAGAGTAAGATCACATTGTTCCTTCATGCAGGTGATGGGCTCAGAACTATCAGCAAGGATATCAATCACATTCATGAACCTGCAATGAGTCAGTAAGATGGAGAACTAGGAAAAGGCTAAAGGCCTCTGCATAAAGGGGAGAATTGGCTTGAGAAGTTTTTGCTTGAAAGTTATGTCCAAGAGGACTGGAAACCGCGATATGTTCTGTAAATGCTTAGACCACCCGCAAATTTACCAATTATGAGTTGGGCGCTTTAACCATTCAGCCAGTCTCCGGGCATTGGTGTATGAGGCATCAGGCCTGCAACAACAGCTAGAAAGGGAACCACGTTCTTCATAATGATTATTGCTTCAAGGGTTCTGAAACCCGTTACCAGATATTTGTTGTTCAACAACTCAAGCTTCGCATTGAGCCTTGCCTTTTGCACAGCCTTTGCCTGAAAATTGATAGAGTGGACATGTCACTCTTTTTTCAATATCATCAGAACAACTCAGGTTACTGCAAATAGTGTAAAATCTCAGAGCAAGAGCCTTGCAGCAAATCAGATTTTGATAGCTAGAAAAGCAAACCAAAGTTGCTGCAAAACTACAATGGAACAAAAGATATCATTTTCAACCAGATTGCAGTGTGTACATGGGGGGTAATATCTTTAATTCTTCTGTGCACACGCTGAGCATTGGGAGTTTTTTTTTACGAGGAACCTCCAGACAAACATTTGAACTCGAGGAAGGATTTGTCTACATAAATCAATGACAGCCTCTGTGTGATTATGATCGTGAAGATTATTTACATTTAAATGATTTTTTACTAGTTGTAGGATCTGTATAACATGATTTACAAAATCTGGACAAGTAGATGATTGCAGAGTGAAGTTTCATCTTTTTGGATGAGTTAGCCATAAATTCTGTGAATAAATCTGCTACATTCACATGAACCCCGTGTTTAATGTGTTCAGGTATGCTTGTCCACTTGGGATACCAAATCTGGATCTAGATAGAAATGTCGAATTGAACCACAATTCCACGATGATATTCGAGAACAAGCTCTCCAATAAGGAGTGTTCGGACAATAAGAAGTGATCGGATATGTGTGTGTGTTTTTTGGGGGGGGGGGGCGGGCGGGTGTGGCGGTGATTGGGCCAGGACTTGGATCAATTCTTGGTCTATACTAATGATACTCAGTTTGCTGAGGGGTTTTATACGGCATGCATTGTTTATGCACCATCTTTCAGTTGTTCTTGTCCCATTGTGATACTGATAGCTGTCTCAAGAGTATAATACAGCATTCTCGAACTAGGACGTTGGTTTCTCATATGCCCTGTTAGGTCCATTAATTCATAGTCTTGGCTGCTGAGCATGTCTAACCTGACTGAGGCTCAGCAAAAAAGAAAGGCTTAGTTCTTGACAACTAATAGTTCGTTGTATATTGTTTGCCAAACAGCTGACCGAATCCTTTGCTAACAAAATGTTTGTGTTGAACTCAGGCACTAGGTAACTTCACGACAGACATAGCAACCTAATCAGTTTTACAGATCTTTCAGACATTTCTCCTATCAAAACATACACAGACCCTTGATTGTCAGTAGAGATTTTTTTTTTTCATTTTCCTGTTAAAACTTGGCGACAATAGAACAAAATAACAAATGTTTTGATACAATTGTCGGAGGACACATTGGTGTCCAACAATGAACCAAGCTTTTCTATGATCAAAATGACAATCAATAGACAGAGGAGAAGGCGACGATGAAAATAGAGTACAAACTGTACATGACTAGTCCATTCAGTTTGGAACAGAATCATGACAGTTCTTGTAGCACTGCAGTTGGCCTTATTCAGGTCTGATCAGTGTTAGCTATGAATAAAGCCGGATGTCATGCTGATAGGTCATCGTCGTTATACACCGAACAGATGACGTAGTGAAATTCGACCTGTCTAGTGCTGCTTGTATTATTTATTCCATACTACTATCATTTGAAATCTCTGAATTTCACTTACAAACAACAAACCTTAGGAGGCCAATAGTTGGAATCTGTTGTGAACTACTACTACAGTTATCATGTCTGGCATTTTCTAGAAAAGATGATGTGCCCTGAAGGTGCTGTGATTGCCAAAATGTGGACTTTTGAATGGACTGCAAGGTTAGTTTTTTGCAAGGTTTTTTGCTGATTCATTCCATGTTTGCCGGATAGTAACAAATAGGACACGATTCGATAGTATTTGAGCTAAGCTGACTTGTCGTCAGTTTGCCACTTGTCACCTTGAATTGTAGGAATATGTCACAAGATAGTGCTTGTCATTTCTCATTTGGCCTTATCATTTGATGGGACTTGCTTTTGCTTGCTGCTCTCTAGCTGATATCTCTTCCGTTTTCTGAAAACCTGTCTATCTGCTAGTGTCTTTAGATGCCGGAGCTTAATGGTCTGGTCTATTTCTCACTTGATTTGTCTTAGCAGAAGTGACTGAAGGATATGAGCTTGTTCATCAAGCCTTGTTTTTATATGCGAAAGTGCAGAAGATTGAAATGCACAGAACAGGCCACGATGTGCGTGATTCAGATGGCCCATCATGGATTCATGTGTCACTCTCCGCCCATCTAACTCCATTGATAATTTGCATCCCTATCTACATCCCAACTTCGTTTTCAGGTTTGGATATCTCTTTTTGCCCTTTATTTTTCCTCGTTCCATTGTTACCTCTTTGAGAGGAAATGTTCAAAGATGCTTTACTTTTGCACACCAACCGTCTCTTCTGTTTTAATTGTTGTTTTTCCTGAAACATTATGCAGTGTCTTGTTATTGTCTGTGTGTCTGCTACCGATCGAGCTACCTGAGTTTTTGGAACGATCTGGCGCAAAGAGATGTGGACCCATGTGTTCTGCACACACGCATGATCACCAGATCTGGAGGAGATTCATATATGCTAATACTGGATGGATTCTTTCGGCGTGACAGGCGAGAAGCATGTTGGCATCATATTAGCTTTGAATTCCTGAACAAACTCTGCTAATAGGGATTAAGGGCTAATGGAGGTTTTAGGTAGACGTTTGTTTGGTGTGATTCAGAGTAACTGCTATCACTGTTGCGCCTCCGCAATTAGGTGGCCTGGACTGATCCAAGGTTAGCTAGCGTGGCGCAACCCTAACCATCATTTGTGGTGATTCAATGGCATTAGGTTGCATCGCTGGATCTCTATTGTGCTGAGCGCAATGGTTCAACAACCTCGCGCGGCACTGAGTCTCTTGGTTACTGTTTTTTCTTTAAAATGGGAAATGAATGCTATGTGATGTGATCACGCGCAGGCTTTGATCGATCTGGGAGGGATCAGGAAGCTGACGCGGATACAGTTTGGTCGAGGTCAAGGAGGACATCGCCCAGGGTCAGGGGAACATGAACGTCCGGATCAGGACTTCAGGAGAGCTCGACGGATGAATTCTGTAGAACACCGCAAAAGGAAGTGCTGAACGTTATTAGAGTTAGAGATGATTGTTTTGTCGATCTGCTGATATAATTTCGTGATGATGTATGATGCCGTGTCGATAGCTTAACAAAAAGTTAAACGCCCTGAAGGTTATGCAACTGCAAATCTCTACAGGATGGTGATGTTACCGGCGTCAATCAAATCAGATGTAAACTTGGCCAAATCTCCTTCTTTATCTATCCAACAAAGAAGAAAGAGAAACATCAAACAGGTCAAACGGGTCTAGCATGAGTTTTCAAGACCCGTTGGTCCCTCCCAGCCTCGCAGCCCTCGCAGTCGCAGGCTGATTATCCTGGTGCCCCACCCACAGCCTTTAAAAGGTCGTCGTCAGGATTGAAGTGGTGCAGCTGGTGCTCCTGCTCCAATAATGGATTCCAGTAGCCTTGGACTGCAGTCTCGTGGGCGAACTGGACGACCTGCTCGAGTAGTAGCCCTCGCTAGTAGCTCTGTGCGTCTTGCACCGGCCTGCAGCAATATAATGCTGCCTTTTCTTCGTGGATCGATGAGCGAGCGGCTGCTGGGTCTTTCTTTGCTTGGTCGTCATTGCCATGGAAACTGGACTACTGGACTACTGGAGTGGAGCTTGCCAATGCAAGCTCCTAGGGTGTGTCTTTGGCGGCAGAGATCACAAACTTGCTGTACCAACTACCAAGCCGTGTCTACTCCAGGCGGTTACGTTACGCCAATGACAAAACGTCGAGCAGGGCGCTGTCGCGGAGTCTCGCAAACTGTTGAGGTTGACGGTTGAGCCTCGAAGCTCCCTTCGAAAAAAAACAGTTGAGCCTTGAAGCACCGAGTGAGTACTCTCTGACTCGCTGCTGCTGCGGCCCAGCATGATCTTGTGCCGGGCAACGATGGGGCAAAGGCAGTCTCGTGACCGCGACAGGTCGGTATAACTGCCAGCGTCTCTTTTTTCTGCCATTTTTTTTGTTTACTCCCTCTGCATAAATAACTTACCCTTTTTTTAATTTTCAAGAACTACGTTTAACCATTCATCTTATTTAAAAATTTTATATATATTATAAAATAAGTAAATTATTATTAAAGTATCTCTAATAATAATATAAGTCATAGCAAGATACATGATATTTATATAAAAAAAATTAAATAAGATAAATACTCAAACACAGTTATTAAAATTTTTCTACCATTCATCTTATTTAAAAATTTTATACATATTATAAAATAAATAAATTATTATTAAAATATCTCTAATAATATAAGTCACAATAAAATATATGATATTTATATAAAAAATTAAATAAGATGAATAGTTAAATATAGTTATTGAAAATTAAAAAAAAATTATGAGGAAGTACTCCATCATCGCGCACACCTCCAGCCCAGTACGGCACTACTGCTCCTAGCTTTCTTTCTCTGGCAACCTTTTTGCTCTCAGCCGAGGTGCGAATGCAGCATGTGAAAGATTGACGAAAACCTCTGCCACCCGGCCCGCCGTCAAACCGCCAACGGGGCCCCGGTACGTCCTGGCGGTTGCGTTGATCTTCTTGTGGCTGGGGCCGATCGGGTGGGGATGCACAGTAACAGCTACAGTCCCGTGAACAAGGACTCTTGAGACTTTTTTTTTTTGATTGAGTAATAACAAGACTCATGAGACGACTTGAGAGACGTAATGCAATGCAAGGCGCTGCGTGTGAGGTGTGAACACTGAACACCGATAGAATCGTGAAACGTACTACGTACCTAGGGGCTACAGTAGAATTCCTACCAGATCGATCATGTATGAAGACGGGACGGACCTAGTGTGGTAGGAGTATTTGACACGGGATCGGAGAAGGGAGGAGGCTGCGCGCGGACTTTGTGCGTGTCGCGCGGCAAGTGGCAGGGAGGCAGGCATATCGCCGCGCTGGCCGGCCGCCAACAGCGACTCGTAGTACGTACGTGCCGGTCCTGGCGCTGGCGGGGCCCCGTACGTACCGAACGAGCCCAGCACCGGCCGTGCGATCGATCTCTGTCAAGCCCAAGCCCAAGCACTGCACCAGGTGAGGAGGGAATCGGATCCATCCATCCGCTCTCCATTTGGCGCGGCAACTACGAGTAGTACTACTCGTCTTCGAGTACGTACGGCGGATGCGGATGAGCATGCCGCATGCAGCCAGGCCTCTGGCTCTGCCCCTCTCGGCATCGGCAGTCGCGGCACCGGTGACCCGCTGACGCTGTGCGAGGCGAGCAGAGTACTGCGGGACGAGCAGGCCGCTGCCTGCCCCAATTTATTGCCCGGCCGGGTAAGGCGGGAACCACACCACACGCTCGCGCGCTCACCCGTGTATGACCCTAGCCGAGTGAGTGCCGGTACTTGCCCTCCAACCTCCGGTCCACCGTCCACACCACACTTGCCCCTTGTCTACTTTATATTTTTTTTTCTGTATTCAATCGACGTAAAACATGGTTACAATTTTTGGTCAGCAGATCAGCAATATATATACAGGTTGGGCCTAACGGCAACTCTCCCGCCCTTTTGCTATCCGAGACTTGCTTTGCTAGAGCATGGGCAACTTGATTAATTACAAGATCGATCTAAGGCATACATACATCAGAGAAAAGGCATCAAAGGAAGCACTAAGCACTCTAATTTCCCTGGTAATTGGAGAAACACGTGATCGTGTTGCCGTGTTCCCATCTCCCAGAGTTTCACATGCACCTCTTGGTGTTAGAGTACTTATCGGATCACTAACAGTAGATTAGCGGTGAGGACATTACTGATTGAATGGAATGATCAAAGGTTGCATAATCCTAGTACATGTTCTACTGATACAATAGAGTATGGAGGAGTTTAGGGAGATTAGGGTTAGAGCTTGACCATCGGCACCCTTGGGTTCGCTCCTGTCCACCATGGCAGCAATCCTCCTCTGCGCTAGGGCAGCGACGGTCGACGGAGGGGCGTCGGTGTCGATGCAGTGGCGGCGGTGGAGGACTTCCCATCACTGCTGCACACCCTGTGGGATCGGTCTAGGGTCTGAACTCGCGGTGGGAGAATGGCGGCGGTGAACGTCTTCCTCGGCGCCCTGGCCCCCACCTCTCTTATATATGCAGCGTGACAGGGGCCCTCCAACCCTCAGTTGGGTTTGGGCTCCCCCGATTAGAGAGTAGACCAAGTTTCGGTGTGGGCCGTTGGGCCCAACACCGAGAGGAGATCAATACTAACATTCTCCCCCTTGATCTCTTCTAATAACTTACCTTAATCTTATCTTAATCTTAAATACTCAACTTAAATACTTAGTACTTAGCTCCATCTCATTATAAAGAAATGCGTAGAGCGCGTTTTATCGTCACAGAAAAATTTCCGTTGGATTTGACGGCTACAGTGCATCACTCTAATTCGAAACGGAGTTCTAACTGAAAAGGGCCCTAAGTGTTCAGGAATCATTGGCTTCACCTTAACCCCATGCTAGCTATGTGTTTTCTAAACACGTTGGGTGGTAAACCATTTATGTGCGGATCCGCTAACATATTGTTTTGTACTTATATGCTCTTGACTTATGATATGATCCCGAACTTTATTCTTCACAACATACTACTTAGTGTCAATGTGTTTGGCAGCACCACATGACCTATTGTTGTGAGCGTGTTATCGCAGTATAACTGAAGTGGTTTTTTCAATGTTGTCTACCACTCTTAATCCGGGTAAGAACTTCTAAAGTCAGTTCACCTGCCCCTGAGGCCTCATGATTCGCTACAACCTCAGCGCTCATCCTCAATGACATAACGAGGGTTTGTTTGGAGCTTTCCACGACATAGCTCCAATATATTATCTTACGTGGATTCTTATTCATCCCCGTATGATCTGAATTAGTCTTACTACAACTTATCATGAAGCCTTTTATGCCCTGCAAATAATGCAGAACTATCTTAACTAACTTCTAGTGTTCTATATCTGGATTCTTCTAATTTCTGCCAATCAACCCGGTAATCAAAACTATGTCAGGGCGAGTATAAATTTGAGCATATTGATAACTTTTGACAGCTGAAGCATAAGGTACTGATCTCATTTGCTCGAGCTCGATCTAATTCTTGGGACGCTAATGTTCCCCATACTTATCGCCCTTGACAACAGGTGCAGGTGATGGACTGCACTTATGCATACCATGTTTCTTAAGAATCTTCTCTTTGTATGCTCTCTGTAATATCCCTAATACCCCTTCTATTTCTATCACGATGAATCTCAATCCCAGAACAAAAGAGACTTCATCAAAATCTTAAATGTCAAAATATGAGGACAAGAACTTCTTAGTTTCCATTAGTAGACCGACATCCTTGCTTGCTAGCAAAATATCATCCACATATAGAACTAAGAAAATAAACTTAGCACTCTTGAACTTTTGCGTAAAGGCAATTGTCCTCTACATTTGCCCTAAAACCCAAAACTTTCTAATTGTCTTATCAAAACACTAATGCCCTTTGTTTTAAGCTTGTTCTAATCTATAAGCAAACTTCTTTAGGCGACATCCCGTATTTTTTCCTTTCTTTTCACAACAAAACCTTTCGGTTGTCTTTGTGAAAACATCTTATTGTAGATCCTTATTAAGGAGTGTCGTCTTTGCATCTATCTGACTTAACTCTAAGTCTTATTATGCTACTAGTGCCACTATAATTCTAAAAGTATCATTACATGAGATTGGGAGTCTCATTGCTTAAAACCTTTGCCATGAGTCGCATATTATGTTTTCTTAACTTTCCTTTGGAAGTCACTAGTGTTGTTTCATAGACTCATTACAGCCTACTGTCTTAGCTCCTTTAGGAATATCCACTAAGTCTCAAAACTTATTGCAATTCTAAATTTTATCTCATTCTTTATAACTTCTAATATAATTGCTTCTCTTGTCATATGTGGTGGGATCAATCTCCATATGATACTCATTGGTTTCATAAAACCTCTTAATTATCTAATATAGCTAATCTTCTAACTCTTTGTGATCTTCTAACATTCCTATTGTTTGGCGGCATATGGGGCTGCTGTTGTCCTTCTCATGCTCGACTTATGGTTCTAATGGCTCCTGAAGGACAGGTTCCAAATTACTATCAACGGTGCTTACATCTGCGGTGTTTCACACCGTTTGTATAGCAAAGCAACCGGTAGCAAAAAGTATGGTTCTTAGAATGTCGGAGCAAGGGTTTGAAGACCCGTTACTCCTCTAAACTGATCTTTTGTGCTACCTCGCTCCCCCTTATCACTTAATATGTCTTATTTCTACAAACTTTGTATGCCTGTTAGGGCAAGATAGTAATCCTTCGATCTTTCTAGGTAACCATAGAATGGCAAATGATTGTCTTAGGTTCTAATTTTTTCTTAATTTTCGGTTAAAGAACCTTAGCCTTAGCTAGACAACCTCACACCTTTAATTGCTTAGGTGAGGGTACTATGTCTGTCCATAACTTATACGGTGTATTAGGCACTGACTTATTGGTACTCGATTAAGGATATGAATAGCGGTTTAAACACCTCCATCCACAAGCTTATCGGTAAGGTAGAGTAGCTTATCATGTTCTTTAAGTTATGGTTTCTTATTTCAGCTACTCCGTTTGACTAAGGCTCTCCTGGCATGGAATGCTGGGCCACTATGCCATTTCCTGTAGGAATTTGGCCATACGGGGTATGTCACCCACAGTATTCCCCACCATGGTCTAATCTCGTTATTTTAATCTCTTTTATTATGTTGATTTTCTAATCTTTATACTTATGATTGTCTAAATACACTTTAATCAACACATTGATCTAATTCTGAGAGTAATCAACATATTGATCTAATTCTGAGAGTTCTAATGGCGGAAGAATTTCATCCTTGACTAATCTATCTATTCTCCCCCTCGAAATGTGGCTTAATCTGCAATGCCACAATTTCGAAGAGTCAAAATTGAACATTCTTATGCTTTATACTTATATTTGTAGACGAGGAATCTTTTCTTTGTCATTGGATACAACATTCACATTCTTAAAACTAATAATAGACAAAGCTCATTGAAACGACCCGCAATTTCCTCGAAGGGAAATCCACAGAGTACATCATTTACAGTTGATACCACAGTTCATACATCACAAAAAGGTACAAGTTATAAGGTTTTACAACACTTAGAGGCACACCTAAGTACAAAGTATCCTAGCGATATGCGCATACAGTCAACATCGAGTAGGCGTTGTGCCCAATGGTAAAGGCTCCTTCTTCACAAACGATCATCGAGTCGGGGTAGAGTATCGGACGTAGACTTGATCTCCTTAACCAAACTTGAGTGTAGGAACGAGACCACCTAATCCTTCGGCTCCATTATCGTCGTAGGCCTCCTCGGGTACCAAACCCGCTCAACTCTATCGAAGACGATTTGTATCGGCTACCGGCTCCCACCCTATGCTTTGCTTTGCTATGTGGTAAGTGGAATGCAAGGGTAGAGAGAAAAAAGGCCTATATTTGGTGTAGTTTTCCTATGCCAGTTCATAAAGTAAATATAATATAGTTCATCAAGTTTTTAACCCTTCTCATCCACACATCCATCCATCCCATCCACATCCCCATCCATGTCCACACATCTCACCACACTCTTACTCTCTAGTCGGCAAGGAAGACTCCCGCTCCTCCTTGCCTCAACGGCCTAAGCTGGAATCCAACCACACCCAGGGGGAGAGAAGAAAAGGACACCTCTCACTATAACGAACATATGGTAACTCATGGGAATGTCCATACCGGGGACACGGCTATACGTATAGATTTAGTAACTCTGCAGAGCTTGTACACTGGAACCACAAGATCACCATCATCGACGATGCCTCGTCTAGGCCGATACCAAGCCGCCGCCTAATCGGCCCGATGCCACCCTACCACTCGGCTCACTGGGGCACCCGGGAGATCCACCGCACGCCGAGACCGTGAGACGTGGTACAGGATCCCCGAGGGTTCCACGTTGTCTCGGGAGGGTGTGGGTCTCGGCACTGCATACCTCCCTACACTATCACCTACCAACTTAGTAGTAATGGCGGGGGCCGCCTAGCCGTCAAGTCGTTTCCGCCCATCGGGGGAACGAGTGGTGTGTACGAAAAGGTCCCTCGAACCGCATCCTCGCCCAATCGGTCCTTAGATGGACTGGGCAGGATATCTTCACAAGGGGCTCGACGCCCCGTGCCTCGACGGCACCTCCATTCCAGGGATTCGTCCCACAAAGACACTCCTCCCCAGAATCTACTCACATCACATGTACCCGCCATGGTACTCTCTCATATAGGGAGTGCCCAGATCACACTCTCCCGGCAAGACTTGTCCCCTGACTCGTCGTAGATCCTGCCCAGTCGACACAACCCTCACCACACACCCAAGACACACGCCAAGATGTCTCCTATGTTATCCCCAGTTATTCAGTTTATGGCACCACGTGCCTTAGCCACACACAAGCATGTATAAGTAGAGTGTAAGTGTGTAGCAAGTATCATGAAGTAGACGAGCGTCTATCCTAGCAGCGGGTGTGCAGGGGAAAGGTTGCGTCAAGGTATTGGCTTATCAAGCAATCTATCATGCATCCTATCACAGTTCATTTGTACAAAGTAAAGCACTAGCAGCTACACATTGCATGCCTAATAGGATTCTACGAGGTTGGGTGGGATGTGGCACCTGTTCATAGCAATCCATAGTCATCCACATCTGGTTGTTCCTCACATCTCCTCCCAGCGGGTCTCCAGTCTATCCATCGTCACCACGATGCAACTGCCTCGGTATAACGACAAACAAGGCAAAAGAGCAATCAATCCCTAACCAAAATCCAGTACTCCCAAAAAGGCAACAAGATACAGAAGGAACCAGATAACCCCGAATAAATACTGAAAAGACCTAGTCCTCGTGAAGGGTGTCCAATCCTCAGGCTCAAATAAATAGAAGTGGTTGTCTGCTAAGCACAAGCCTAGATCACGACCCTGGTATAGCCAGTACTTCCTGGGTCGATCATGTTGACCTATACGGCTTCAAAAGAAGAGGCCTTGATCCTAACTTAACTTAACCAAACACCACGATTGCGGCCTTCCGATCCGGACGCCATGGAAATTGGCGGGGACCGGAGGATCACAGGCAGGAGAGAAAAGGGAAATATGAACAACAGGGTTTGGCCCTTGCAGCCTTTAACCTGCAAGTCACAACTACTATATAGGATTCGAGTAAGAACGATTAACATGAAATAGAGTAATTGTGACTTGGTTCCAAGGCTCTTTGGCTTACCCGTCATGGTAGTGACGGTAGCAAAAGAGATTGGAACACGAACAACAGAGGAGCGGCTACAGGTCCTCTCGATCCACACGACACAACAACATCGGGAGCCAAGAAGAGAGTAGCACAACAAGGGAAGAGAGGAGAGTTAGCTGGGCATGTCCATGTCGTAGCCTCGATCACATCCTCGGCGAGGATATGGTTTTTCCACCGGTCGATCGGGTCGACTCGCATGGGTCCGAGAACAGGACACAGACCATAGCTTCGCTAACTGGAAGAGATAGTCCGGTCTTTGATCCAATCGTCATGGCTACAACGGGATCGAACAGAACGGGCTAGCGGGAAAGAATAGAAGATAGAAAAGAGAGGGAGCGGTGGTCTACCCTTTCCAATGCACATGCCATGGCAAAAGGGCGAGGCATCAGAGAGGAGCGATGCACGAGAGATCACATGTGCCTAAACCACTTGTAGGGTTCCTCGACCAAGGTGCACTATATGCACTAAGGCATTCTTTGGGGTTGCAGCGGTGCGGTTGTCACCGTGGGATCCCAAGGAATGCTATGATCTCAATAGGTACAAACATATTAGGGTTTAAGCACAAAAGAACCGAGAGGGAAAGCGAGGTCCACCTCCTTTGATTTACTCGCCATTACGATCGACGGAAATCAAAGGGATAGAACAGGAGGCAAATAAGGAACATTAACAAACATGGATAAGCGAGAAAAGGAGACTCTGGTTCCACAGCACCTCGGTCCACGTGACATGGCGATAGTCACTGATCGAAGGTGGTGGAACAAGAGATTCGATCCGCGCTCTACTGGATTAGTGAGAATCGAAGGTGAGCAAAAGAGTAGAATGGTCCCGTGCTCTCCCAACCTACCCGTCATGGTAATGGACGGTGGTCGAAGGAAAAGAGACCTAAGTCTCGCACGGTTCCGTAATTCACGCCAACTCGTAGGGCACCACGACCTCCGTGCTACTAGGGCGGCACCATGCTATTCCTAGGGTCCATAGCGATGCGGTTGTCACCACTAGGTCCGAAGGAATGCTATGGTCTATATGGCACAATCATACGAGGTGGTTTGGGAAAAAGGGTAAGAGAAAGTAAGAAAGGGGAAAGAGGTAGAGCCCAATGGTCATGGCGAGATGACTCACGGCCATAAGCTTTACCTACAAGGGTTGGCTCTCGTCGTATCACAACTGTCGCTTCCTATTTCGTCTCCCATTAGACTAGGTCATGAGGGGCTCATCGTATACGGGTAATATCCGCATCGCTAAGTCCCTGGTGACCATGTCCTAGGGCCGAATCAGGTCGCAACAATAGTAGCATGACAGAGACAACTAAAAGCACGGGAGAAGGGATGTGTTCGGCGTTATGGTCACGGCGAGACGAACTCGCGATCGCACGTTCGAACACACGTCACTCTCTCCCAACCGGCTCGAAGGCTCGGTCCACAGATAAGCATATACACCAACACACAACCCAGTGTAAGACGGCAACCATACACGGAGTAGCACGTTTCCATAGCATAAAAGGTATAAACCGGCGTGAAGGCACGGCACAGGCATGGATAGACATGTTACAGATAAGGTGCGACATTGTGAATAAGAATGGAAAAGTAGGAGAGTTTTGCCGACGTCGAGGGACGGCGTCGGCGGAGTTCGATGATTAGACCTTGGTGAGGAAGAGGGCGAAGCCATTTGAGGTTCCGCTGGGCACCGCTGGAGGTGGAAGGAGGCCTCGTGGCCAACCGGGCTTGGCCCCCGCTCGCTGTAGCTTGTCGTAGCCACCTGTGGCCAGCTCTGGCCGGCTGCAGCCAGCTGAATCCGGCTCTGGCCAGCCGCGGCTGGCCGGGAGTGGCCGCAGCCTGGCCAGAGTAGGCTGTGGCTGGCTGGCGGAAGCTGGATGCGGCCGGGGGATGGCCGGCCCCTAGCCGCCGCTAGCCGCAGCCTTCCCCGCAAGGGAGTAGGTTCACGGCACGAAGGCCGGACTTAGGCAAGGGACGCGCGCGGGAAGGAGAAAAGGTGGCGCCTTTGATGCGCCGGGTGGCTCACCCGGCGCGGAGAAGAGCCGCGGCGTGGTGGTTGGGCATCGTGGAGCAGCGGCCGGGGCAACCGGGCCGGGCGTGGGCGGTGGTGGTACGCCGGCCGTGGTGTGGTGGTACGGCAGAGGGACAAGGCAAGGGAAGCAACGAGGTGGTGGTGTGCCCGGCCAAGGACGATGTCGAACGCGGGCGTGGTGGAGGAGACGAGGCAGGGCACGGCATCGGGCGGCTCGACGCCGAGGTGGGCGGCCGTCCGATGCCGGAAGCTACGGCGCCGGCTACGGCCGGGCGGCCGCGGCACCGCGAGGTCGGGCACGGAGCCCACGCCGCTGCGTGCCGCCGCCGCGCGAGGCGTAGAGGCGCGGCGGCGCGGCTACGTAGCTCCCAACCGTGGTGAGTGAGCACGGGGCCGTAGCGCCGCCGCGGATGTCATGGCGAGGCGGGAGGAACGCGGGCAACGGCGGCGCAGATGGCGGGCGCGGCCGCCACGGCGGTCGGCGGCCGGCTCGGGCGCGGTGAGGAAGCGAGGCGGCAAGGCGCGGGCGAGGCGTAGCCTCACGCTGAGCGCGACGCGACGACGCTACCGGGCAGCGGGCGCCGCGGGCGGGCCGGGCCAAGACGACGCGCCGGCCGCTGGTCGGGTGGTCGTTTCTCACGACGCGAGAGCAAGGGGGAGAGGGAGGAGGAAGAACATGGCGGCGCGGAAGGGAAGAGGTCGCGAGCGGCGACGCGCCGATCTTCTTATAGGCGTTGTCCGTTTAGGGCTTCGGCCCAAATGGACGGTAGATGGCCTCGACGCCCATACTCGGGACGCGTGGCGGACAGTCGAGAGGCGTGCCCTCGGAGCAAAGGGCACGTGAGGGAGCCGGGAGCGCGGTTTGCTTGCTTGGGCGGCGGCGCGGCGGCTCGCCTGGGAGCAACTCCCCTAGGGTTCGACGTGGGGTGCCCGCTAGCAGGCCTCCCGGCCGCGGCGGAGGAGGCCCACGAGAGGGGAGGAGGGCGTTGAGGGGCTGCTATGCCGTTTGGGCCTAGCGGCAATCTTGGGGGCTGTGGTGGGCGGCGCATGCGAGCGGCCCGGTGGGGTGGCCGGGCCGGGCTGGGCCAAGAAGGGAGGAGGGAGGTAGTGGTGGGCGGGTGGGGGCTTTGAGTCTGGGTTGCTGGGCTGCGCGAGAAGGAAAGGAGGAGGGGAGGTACTGGGCTGCGAGCAGCGGCTTTGGGCCCAAGAAAGAAGGAGGTCTTTTCCTATTTTTGCTAAAGGTTGAGGAAGGGATTAGTAGTTGGTTTTGAAAGGGGGTGTATGGAACTCGGTAGAATCTAGGAGGATTTCAAACGGGGTTACAGATTGGGTCATAGGGATGTTGAGGGATTTCGGGATAAAAGGAAAAGGATTTTCCCTTTTGTGACTGAGTTTGAAGGGGGTTCAAAAATGGATTTAAGAGTTATTTGAAGAAAGGAGATTTGCTATAGATTTGTGCACTCCAAAATACGATAAAGCCCAAACTCAAGAACCAACATAACAAAACAAGCACTCATCTACAAGCAATTGTACATGATTGCAAGAAAAAGTTTTAAAAAGTTTGGATTTTTGGCATTTGGTAAACTCGGGATGTTACACTCATCTTGTCGAAAGACAAGACCAACATACTTATTATGAAATAGTGTCTTATATTTGCCATCTCAAAATGGTAATTCAATCAATCATCATCTAACCGAGAAATGCTTACTAAATTTCTAGCAAATAGGGAATATGGAGTACATTAGATAGCCTAAGTAAAGTGAAACACCTAATAATTCTAAGATAACTCGAAACGACTCTTATTTGTACTCATATGTTATCCCTTCTTTGCCAATTATTTAGTGCCTTCGTGATGTCTTATGTTATCCCTTCTTTGCCAATTATTTAGTGCCTTCGTGATGTCTTAAGTCTTTCTTCCTCCTGCACACAATAAAACTGATATCTTAACATAAAATTGCATGTATTAAAATACCATTGGTCAAGTATTAATACATACAATCCCTTCTACATTAATTTCTACATCACCGTTGGGTAAGAATAGAAATAATGCATATAAACTTATGGACTAAACAATTACAATATTGATATCATCAACCTTGGTCGAAGATAACAATATTATAAAATTTTTTAAAAACTGAATAATTGTTTTTTCTAATTAAATTCTCCCATTGGTTCGAATTTAATTTAGAGAGACAACTAATATAGTCTTATACTAATTTTCGAGGTATTTCTAAATTTTACAAATGGTCTTCTAACTAAATTCTCCCGTTGGTTCAAATTTAGTTAGAAAGACTACTAATATCTTAGCAGCGGAAAAACATGATTAAATAATCTTATGCTAATTTTCAGAGGCATCTCTAACCTTTCTTTCTCTCTGAAATTTATCCAGTTGGTTCAAAAATTTAACAGAGAACTAACTGTGAAACTTAATTGTGTACTATGCAGATTAATTTATTGACTAACAATTATAATATTGAAATCATCAACGTTGGTCCGGAGATAACAATATTATAAAATTTTCTAAGACTTAAAATTGCCTTAAAATTAAATTCGTTCGTTGGCTTGAATTTAATTAAAGAACAAGCAATTACTGAAAGCAAATGGAAAACGTGACTAAAATATTCTAATAATAATTTCTAGAAATATGTCTAATATACTCTCTGAAAATTTTTTTCGTGTTGGATCAAGAATTTAATGTAAATTGAAGCTAAACTCATCAAAATTCTTATTCTAAATATTTCGGAAAATTAAAACAAATTTTAAACTATTTGGACTCAGCAGAAAACATGACTAAAGTATATTAATAATGATTTTAAATATATATCTAATAGAATCTTTGATAAAATTTACACGTTGGTGCAAAAATTTAACCAAAATTGAAACTTAATACTCATTAAAACTTATTTTATCATTTATGGAAAAGGAAAACTAATTCCTTAAGCTAATTGGGCTGAAAACTTGCAAATGGACGCAGCCATCCAGGCTGATCCCGCCCGCGGCCTGGTTCGGCAACAAGGCAAGGCTGGCGACGGCCACCGCCCCCACGGAGGCCCAATCGGGACAGCCCGATTGTCGGGTAGCCGTCCGATCTGCTTTGACCTGAATCGGACGGTCGCGCGTGGGTCGGAGGAACAAAACCGCATCGCGGTCGCCTCCCCCGAACCCTAGCTTCATTTTGTCCCCGCCCCTTCATCGACCAAGCACGGCGCCGGGTAAAGCCCAGCCGGACGGCGGTGAGGAGGATGCGTCGCCCTTCGCGGCCGCCGCCGGCCAACCCCTTCTCATTTCCTCAAGCTGCAGCGCCCGACGGCACCGGCAGCGTGCCGCCCCGGCGCGGCGGCTCGGCAGCCCGGCCTATCTTTTCCTCCTCCTCACCCCTTCTCTCCCCGCATCGCGGCCGCCCCGAGCCGCAACGGCGACGGCGACGAGGAAAGGAAAGGAAATGGCGTCGCCCGCCCCCCCTCGCCGGCGGCGCAGCGAAGCTTCGCCGCCGAGCGGCTTTGTGGGCTATGCCCTCAAGCTCCCTGGGCAAAGCTAAGGAATTGAGCCACCCGGCGAGCCCAAGGCTCGGCCGCGGTGGATCTTCCCGCCGGCGGCGATCGGCGCTCCCGATGAGGTAGGTCTTTCTCCCCTTTTCTCGACCGGATCTAAGCCCCGAGAGTTGGATTTCTCCCCGATGCGTTTCTTCTCTGATCTAGGGTTCTTAGATTTTCTAATCCCTAAGTCCTTAAGCTAATCCACTAGTTAGTTAGGCTTTGATACCAATGTTAGAGTACTTATCGGATCACTAACAGTAGATTAGCGGTGAGGACATTACTGATTGAATGGAATGATCAAAGGTTGCATAATCCTAGTACATGTTCTACTGATACAATAGAGTATGGAGGAGTTTAGGGAGATTAGGGTTAGAGCTTGACCATCGGCACCCTTGGGTTCGCTCCTGTCCACCATGGCAGCAATCCTCCTCTGCGCTAGGGCAGCGACGGTCGACGGAGAGGCGTCGGTGTCGATGCAGTGGCGGCGGTGGAGGACTTCCCATCACTGCTGCACACCCTGTGGGATCGGTCTAGGGTCTGAACTCGCGGTGGGAGAACGGCGGCGATGAACGTCTTCCTCGGCGCCCTAGCCCCACCTCTCTTATATATGCAGCGTGACAGGGGCCTTCCAACCCTCAGTTGGGTTGGGCTCCCCCGATCAGGGAGTAGACCAAGTTTCGGTGTGGGCCGTTGGGCCCAACACCGAGAGGAGATCAATACTAACACTTGGCTCTGAGCTCTACCACCTCTGCGGTCTCCTGCATGCTTGATCCCGGATCATAGCTCCGGCTGCACCTTAGCTCGGCCGAGGCCTGAGTAATAGTAAGCCCCATCAACATTGCATTTGACCCAGCCCATTATATTGGTGGCACTGCCCCGCCCTTGTCTAGGCATGCAAAAAATAATTTCACCGCAGTTAAAAAAAATTGCGAGTGCAGGATCCGAGGTAAGCTAGGCGTGAAACCAAAACGCCTTGCTTCATTGCTTGCTCCAACTTCTAGCTCAGTAAGGCAAAACAGTGATGAATAGAGATTTCAAACATATCCTTTGTCGATTCAGGATGGTGTGCGGCCGAGAACGAAACCTCCACGTTAATTTTTACCATGTATAAACTATAGACCTTAACAAAATTCCACAAAGCTACAAAGATCTAATCATAAATTATGCATACTCTAAAAACGTTCATAATTTAATTGCCATTGCATCTATTTTATTTTCTAAAAAATTACCCAACTATATATGCTATTATGATATTATGAACCCTCATTATGATTATTAGAATATGGATTCTAATAGGCTGCCAAGATTTTTTTTCTAGGCATATGGATGGTAATCTAGTTTAAGAATTTATATTTACTAGAATATGTTGGTAAGATAACATACAGACATATAAACATCAAGTGAGTTTCCTAAAGAAATGAGATGGCAAGTATTCGTATGCTGCCCTGTATCCTCTATTCAATGACATTCCATGATATTTAATGAGCTGCACTACCACATTTTTATCCACCTGAGAACACACAAAACAAAGCGTATGTCATATCAACTCAAAACGAATTAACACTACACAAAGGTTACAAACACAAAGCCATATATATCTTAGGGGGCATGCATATCTCTCATCTCTCTATATTTCCATATATCGGAGAAATAAATTAAACAAACAAAACTCTTCACAAAATGGCTAAAACAAACTGCTACATATATATAGGAGAAGCCCTAGGGGTTTCACTTTCTTTGCCAGAGACTTAAGTCAATACCCGAACCACCACATGAGCATATCAAGCTTGAGCAATAGTAAAACATGTTTGCTCAAGCAATTAAAGCCTAGCGCACGGTTCGTTCTTGACTTAATCCCTGTGTAATACCTCACCCCATATATTGCTCTATGCAATATATACTCCACGCTATATTATTTATTTAAATACCATTTTTTCCCCTTCCACTGCCGCTCAAGCACCAGTTCCCTTGCATGCTCTGTAGCGACGAGCTCAACCTTGTTTAGCATCTCCCTTCAACATGTCCTCGAGCTAAGCATTTGACATGGCATCCGGCTCCGTCCTTTTCTGAGAATTGGTGGCCGGAATCCATGTCAAATGCCCGCTAGGGAGTGACAATGTTGGCCTGTAGCGCAGACTTGATCTTCTGGATGGTGCAGGAGAGAAGGTTGCTGACAGTGTCCACCGACTCCACGGTGAGCTTCGCCGTCGGCAGGTTGTTCACCAGGATCTGGAATGCCACCGTGACTAGAGATCCGGTGCTGCCGCCGCCGCTGTTTGGTGAACCCTGACCAGGGTTTGACGACTGATAATGGCCGTCCGGGAGGATGGCGAATCCGGAGGGGAGGAGAGAGACGTATGCGGAGTCGCCACCGTTCATGACGACGTGCATGGATTGCACATCCACCGGCGCGTACACCACCAGAGAGCCGGATGGGTCGGTGCAGGTCTCTTTGTAAGATGAGCATGTTGTTTTGGTTGCCACTTGTTGCCTGCAACATCTCAAAATGAATGTATTTGTAAGAGAGTTGTGAAATGCATCGGAAACTGAAGAAAACAAACGGATTTGACTTGTGAACCAAAAAAAAACATGCACCAAAATGTATATGAACTTATACATGTGAAAAAATGTATTAAGCACACTGTTGCTGTAAAGTACACCATCCATTATAAATTATAAGATGTTTTGGTTTTTTTAGGTTCATAGCTTTTTACTACAAATCTAGAAATAGAAATATAGAAACATCCTATAATTTGGAAAGCGATATGTGATTAGAAATTCACCGGTGCAAAAGTAAAATCAATATCAGTTTGGGTTAAAAAAAAATTGCGGTCACCGTTGGAAGTAGTAAAACACAGAGATAATACCAACCAGAATACGATGCACCTAAATAAAAGAAACAAAGGGGAAGGAGAACATCAAGAAATTGCTTGCTCCATCCTAAAAATATGCAATTTTCAATTTTAAAGAGTCAAACAATTATTAAGTTTGGTCAAATCTGTAAAAACACTGAACTTAGATGATACAGAACAAATATCATTAGATTAATCACAGAATGTATTTTTATATTAAATCTTGTTGATATATAGAACTGATTCTATTTTCTACAAAATTAATTAAACTGAAATTCGATCTCTATATATGAAAGCTGGTACAAAAGAAGGCCAATGAGAGTGGCCACGTCGCCGGCGATTCTCGGCCGTCCGATCGGGCGGTCGGACGGCCCAGATCTAGCCAATCCTGGTCGTTTTGCAAAAAAACCCTCGAGCTTTTCAAAATAGAACCTGCCGTCCACCCTCCTCTCACAAGAAATTTTACGAAAAAGACCTCCAGCTTTGCACAAATCAACCCGCGGTCCATCCAGGCCTCCCCCCATGGGTGGGCCTTTCCATGGGCCGGATTGCCTCCCCCTTGGGCCTTTGTTGGCCGAAAATAGGCCTCGGTGGGCTGAATACGGCCCGAGGCCATTTTTCTATTTTGCTGAATTTATTATTTATATAAACCGGTTGAAATTTTGTAAAAATCATAACAAATCAACTAAAAATCAAAAAATGCCAAACCAAGTTTGTTGAACTCCACACAACGAGCACTACAATTTAAACACATAACATTGCATGCATGTTCTATTATAAATTTATTGCTAAAAAAAATAGATATAGATTTGTCTCGATTTTACGAAAATATTTAATAGAGTCGGTTTCTTTATTCAAATTGCTACAAAATTTTAAACATACCATACCTATACCACGTATAAAATAGGATCCATAATACAACATGTTTTAGTGCAAAGCTTAGGCCGTACATTTTTGCCTATGTTTTAAAAGGGCTAATATGAAAATCAAATTGAATTCTCCCCATTCCACAATTACATTAACTTTCAAACTTCTTATACTCCTCCCTCTTTAATAAATACTTTTACCCCTTCTTTCTACAACCATGCGTAGATAATAATTTCCAATTAATATAAAAAAGCCAATAAAAAAAAAAAAGAAAAGAAAATGGTCATACACTAGCCATAAGCGGAAACGCCGCGACCATTTCTAGTTTATCCTAAATCTAGAATGGTTTTTACGGAGCAGTAATTAAGAGAGGGAAGATAAAGGCAGGCTTCTGTGAGCACGAGGACAAGGGCAGCTACGCATGCTTCCAAACACAAAGACAGAAAAGGCTGACAGGAGCTTTCTCTCACAAATGTCAACCGTGCCGCAGTTTCTGGTAAGCTGCCAGTATTTAACCTTTTCTGTTTTGTCGTCTTCTTCATGTCATGGCGCCCTCAACCCATGCAATACTACTCCCTCCGTCTCAAAAAGCATGTAAATCTCGTTTTTTAAGAAGTCAAAGAATCTTAACTTTGACTGGGTTTATAGAAAATATTATCTGCAATTAGATGTCCAATAAAATTTGTTATAAAAATATATTTCATGATTAATCTAACAACAATTATTACACATTATAAACACTGATACTTTTCAAACTATATTTAGTCAAAATTAAGAACCTTTGACTTCTCGAAAAACGAGATTTACATGCTTTTTGAGACGGAGGTAGTATTGCAATGCATGCATATGCACACAGATCGGGCGCCATGGTACTGTACTATGCATGATGAAAAGACAGTATTGCATTTCAAAGTGGGGCAGTACCAAAAGTTATTACGAGAGAAATGGTAAAAGTGGTAGTGAACAACAGTAAGGAGGCTGGAGGCAGTAGTGCTTACATTTGGACGGAGGAGGGAGACGGCGTTGCCGTGGTGCTGGCCCTTGGCGATGTGGTCCATCTCCTGCATGGCCTCGCCGTTGGCCAGGATGTCCCCACTCGCCGCGTCGCTGCTCGTCGCGGAGGTAGTCGAACACGCGCTGCGGGGGCGTGGCCGGCAGCCGCACCGACGTGGTGGCGCTCAGCACCACGCCGGGGGCTCCCCGGGGGCCCCCCCACGCTCTGCCGCGCCATCATGCGCACCTTCTCCTCCCCCTCGCCCGCGGCGTTCCCGCCGGCTCCTCCTCCCCTCGCCGCCGCAGCCGCGCCACTCGTCCAGGCGCCGCCACTTCTGCGCCGCCGACGCGCACACGCCTGCGCAGAAGTTGTCCGTCATCCGCTGCGCCAGCTTCAGCATGCTCCGCCGCCCCACCGGCGTGATCGCTGCAACCATAGTACATGTTCGTTCACCGCCGCCGCCATTGTTAACCACATATCGTCTAGTATATCAATCCAATCCCAGGCACGAATGAACAAATGATGAAGTGAGCAGTAGAAATAAAAGGTAATTACTCACCGGCGTGGTCGCGGGCAGGGAGAGAGTTGGAGCAGAGGATGGCGAGGTACTGGCACTGGCGCTGGAGCGAGGCGAGCCAGCGGCGCGCGCCGAGGGCCTGGCCGGACTGGAGCAGCGGGCGGTAGAGCTGGTGCACCACCGCCTCGTCGTACTCCGCGTGAACGACCCACGTGACCTGCACACAGTACAGAGAGAGCAGCATTAGCACGGGTTCTTTCTCCACGTTGGACGGCCATGGCCACTTGCCGCCGCCCAGCCTCGACAGCGCAGTAATGGCGGAAGCAGGTAAAAGGGCTGTGCCGCTGCTGGCCACGGACGGAAGGTAAAGACGCGCGAGAAATGGCAACGATAAGATCGATCGGAGGTGTACGCCATGGCGCAAGCGGCCAGGCAATGCGGTACGGACGCAGCGCAACAGGATGCTGCTGCGTGTCCATCGTCGTCATCAGAAAAGGCATCGATCGGCAGTTCAGGGTTCAGAAGAGACCCAGTTTGACCACTGCAAAGCGCAAAACCCTAGCTAGCATCATGCTCATGCATACTGTCTGTTAACGCACAGCAAACAAACAAGATCTACAACCGAGACATGTTCATGGGTCATGAGAGGTTTGGATTTTATCGACGACCCCATTCCATTAATTACATTACAGGTCGCACTCGTGCACTCACAAGCTGGCCACTCTCGGCAGCTGACGATTAAATTAAACAACATGATGATACGCCCTAAAAAACTGGATCTACGATACGAGAACAAGCGTCCGGCCGGCCCCAGCTAGCAGCATTTCGGCGCACGTACGGTAGCGGAAGCATCGAAATGTTTCAAAACTGGTTAAACAAAATTCATGTCAGACCCTACAACCTAGGCTAATAGATGCCCATGCTACAGGTCAAGCTCGCCGCGGGTCAGACGGCGGGGCACCGAGACGCCACGGAGTACCAACTGATCTCGCGGGTCAGACGACGAGGAAACGAGTCTCGGCGCCCGCGCCCGCGCCCTGGGCCCTGGCTGCATTGACCTGCCGCGCCTGGTGGGCATCGATCGGTGCGTGCGCAGGGCAGCAGCGGCGCGCCGCGCGGCCGGCCTCCGGATTTCATTCACCTCGCTCGCCCACGTACGCGCACGCGTCGGGGCAGCATAAAATACTGGGCCGCGGCCGCTCTAAATGCGGGCGTAACTCGCGCACTGTAGCCGCCACATGCCGCTGCGCCGTGCGGCCGGGATTTATGGCAGTCGAATCGGACGGCAACGGCATACGGTGGAGCACAACCATGGTGGACCATGGTAACGGCCGGCCGGCGCGGGAGGAGTGGACGTACTCTTTACGTACCTTGGAGTAGCCGTTGTTCATGTCCTGCACGAGGCAGCCGGTGGGGGAGCAGGCGGCAGCCCATGTACCCGGCGGCGCCGCCGCCGCCGTTCTGCGCGTGGTGGTGGTGGTGGTGGCTGTGGCTGCCGCCGTCGGGGCGGAGGATGGCGTCCACCGAGACGTCCACCACGGCCCACAGCCCCTCGGCGTGCTGCTTGCAGAACCGAAGGAAGATCACCTCGCGGATCGGCACCAGCGGCGACAGCACCTGCAGCTCCGCGTGCATCTGCATGCATCATCCCACAAACACGTACGTTATACGTCGTCACGTCGCGTACGCGATTGAGCACAGCCGTGTACCGTGTATATATACACTGATGTATTATTGGTATGTAGACGTGTGCGCGTGCTAGAGCATGGCGGCATTGCGTACGTGACGTAAGTGTGTGGTACGAGTGGGCGACGGATGCGACTCACCAGCTGGATTGATCCGCTGCGCGTGCCGCCCATGCCGCTCGAGATGATGTCCGTCGTGCTCGCCCTCGCCACGATGCACGGGAACATCTCCGACCACCGACCCTGCACGAAACATCATGTCTACGTATGTCATTCATCGTGCCAGTGGCAGCGGCACGGAATGGAGCGACACGTATACGTTGTACGTAGTAGTATACGCAATGAAAACATGTGTATGGGTGCGTACCGCGTCCATGAGGCTGTCGACGAGGTCTACGCTGCTGGTTATGGCGAGGCCGGTCTCGCGGGTAGCCTCGGCGACGTAGCCGGCGGGGCTGGGCCCGAACACCCTGGCAAACACCCGGTGGTACTCGTCGAAGTTGAGCGTCTCCAGGCCGCCGCCGCCGCCGTCGGGGCTGCGGAGCCAGAGCGGCTCGTCCATCTGCGCCACTTTTCATGAGCTCCTCCATGGCGGCGAGCCCCAGCTCGAGGAGCACGGTGCGGTCGACGCCGTCGGCCGCCCCGTGCATCGCGCCGTCGAGGGCGCCAGCAATGCCCATGGGCAGGCGCATGGCGGCCGAGCCCACGGGGCCCGGGAGGCCGCCGGCGCCCATTAGGTCGGGGAGGGGCTGCAGCGCAGCCGCCGACGCGCCGAGGGGGCCGAGCCCGAACCCGCCGTTGGAGCCGACGCCGAGCTCGAGGCCGGAGCACCCCTGCAGGGACGACATGGAGCTGCCGGAGGAGGAGATTGGGCGGCCGAGGAACTTGCCGGCGAGCGCGCAGACGCGGTCCAGCTCGTCCTTGAGCCGCGCGTTCTCGATGCGGAGGTGCTGCTCCTCCAGCGACACCTCCCCGAGCACGGCCGCGCCGCCGCAGTTGGCGCAGATGGGGTTGCGCATCGCCTCCCGGATCGTCATGTTCTCCGCCCGCAGCTTGTCGTTCTCCTGCCTCAGCAGCGCGTTCTCGTGCCGCTCGATCTGCGTCTGCTCAAGCCATCACCACGATGCAGCAAAGGCATAAATAATTAAAATTGTCATCACACATATAAAGACACATGTCGTCCATGGTTTGATTGACTGATGATTCGAACCTTCATCTGCGTGCGGCGGTTCTGGAACCAGAACTTGACCTGGCGGCTCTCTAGGTTGAGCCGCTTGCTGAGCTCCATCCTTTGCTTCTCGTCGGGGTGGGGGCACTCCTTGAACACGCTGCGGGGTACATATGCTTACGATTGTTAGGTCTAAAAACTCATGAAAAAATGATTTCTACCATGGCCCGTCTGGCCTGTGATGTTAGGCGAGCGACATACGCTTCGAGTTCTTGGATTTGCTGCGGCGTGTGGCGGTGGTATCGCTTCTTCTTCTTGCGCGGGTTACTGTTGTCCGGGTCGAGCTCGTCGCCGGAGGCGCCGTCGACGTTGTCGCTGCCTGACCGGCTGTCGTTCTCGTCCTCCCGGCCGCGGCCCAGCGAGTCGCCGTCGCCTCCGCTCCCGCTCCCGCCGCTGCCAATCAACCCCATACGAGTCAAGTCGCCCAGCTGCCCTCCTTCCATGTTCGTTTGCTAGAACAACAAAAATCCAGTCAGACTGTTAGGCACAAGAAAAAACAGAAAAATCAGCTAGGGTGCTTGGAGTAGTGACTAGTGAGTCTACCAGGCCGAGGGAGAGACCGGTGGCGCCGAATCCGCCGGGTTTAGGCAGCGGCGGCGCGGGGATGAGGCGGCTGGGGTTGTGCATGCCCGTGCCGCCGCCGCCGCCGCCCGTGGCGTCGTAGGAGAAGACGCCGGAGCCGGCGGCGCCATCGAACATGCCACCGAAGCTCATATCAAGAGCGGACTGGAACGGAAGAAGTATAGCGGCAAACAAAAGACTGGTTTTTCTCCACTCCTGGCTAATATCTGTGCCCGGGAGCGATCCTACCAATCCCGCGCGGATCCCCTCAGATGCCAAGGAATTATTAAATTTTTATGAGGGGAGAGGGAAAGAAGGCACGCATTAAAATACTAGCAGGGAGCGCAGCCACGCACGCAGCCGCGGATGGCCTGGCTCGCTCTGGCTGGAGCAAATATGGAAGGGAATCATGGAGCCAACGTCATGGGGGAGGAGACGGGCATGGAAATGGAAAGGAGAAAAGCTCGAGCTGGGCACACAAGGAATGAACGCGAGACGACGCGTCCGCCTAAAATAGGCGTAGCAGTAGCTGTGAAGAACTCGACGCCAAACTCCGCCGCCGCCGTCACAACGGCGGCGATGGCGACCGGTGAATCCGAAACCCTCCTCAGGCCAGCAGGAAGACGCAGCTAGCTACTCCCACCCCGCCACATGCAACCGAGACGAGTAGGGAAGGAGAAGAACGAAGAGGAGAGGTGCGAGAGCTCGAGAGAGAGGCTGGCCGCGCGCGGCGATGGCTACGGGAGGGAGAGGTAGATAAAGCGAGGGGACATGTGGAGCGAGTCTACGAGGGAGCCAGGCAGCCAGCAGCTACTAGCGCTGTGGCGGTCTGGCAGATAGTAAAAGAGACGACGGCGTGGTGCACCGCCGAAGGGAACCGGAGTGTCTGACAGTCTGGGTCGTCTGGCCCTGGAGACCAAACCAGCGTGAAACCGCGGAAAAAGCTGTGTTTTTCCGGTGCGTTTTCGGGGCGGAACAGAGGAAACGAACAAGCACCGGGGTCCGGGAGCACAAAAATCAAGTGGGGCTGACTCGCACACGGAGGAGGCGAAGGCGAGCGCGAGAGTCAAATGGGCCCCCACCCATGCCCTACCCATCCATAGACCGCGGCTCGACGATTGCTTCTCTACTTTCACACTACTGCCACACAGATCTGGCAATGGCCAACAAACGATGGTCTGTGCTGCGAGAGTGCTGAGCTCACCACCAAGGGGACCGCCGATGTGGATTATCCCGATTGGACGGACGCCAAGTACAACAGCGACCAATTTTTGTGCTCGAAAAAAGATGGAGGCCGGGAGAGGCAAAAACAGGAGAGGGCCGGATTTATTATACTCCCCTGCTTCGCTGTCACCCGTGCTGTAGCCATCGGAGGAGGCGCGAAAATGCCGTGGAAAAAAGCGGGTGGGGGTGGGAGCGAGCACGGCGGCAGCAGCGAGAGGAGAGCCGGGGGTGCCAGAAAGGCGGGAGGGCGAACGTGACGGGGACTTGTCACGGGCGGTGGTGGCTGGCTCATTCAATCGGGGACGCCGTACGGGTCCCCGTCTCCCCGTCCCGCCCGCGCGCGGTGTGCCGTGTCTGCCCCTCCAGCGCGCTCGGAGTAAATGAGGCGCGGCGGACGGCGGCGGTGGTGGGGTGGGGTGGGGCTTTTCTGGTGCGACGTCCGGTGAGGGCAGAGGCAGAGGCAAAGGCAAAGGCCTCCTCCTACGTTCGGTTCGGTTCGCGAGACGGGGCCGGCCGGCCGTTGGGCTCTCTCGGCTGGCACGGCGAGGCGGGAGTAAATGCATGCCGCGAGCGCCAGCAGCGGCGGGCACGGGGTACGGGACGACGACGGACACACCGGCACCGCGACGCGCCGTGTGCCGTGCAGAGCTGCGCCGCGCACCCAACCAGAGAGAGAGAGGGCGCGCGGGCACGGGCGTGCTGGAGCCGTGGACGCGCTGGCGACGACGACGGGCGCGTCAGGGCAGGGCAGCAGGTGACGCGCCGCGCGCTCGGCAAACGGCAGCCGAGCGAGCGCGCGCGGCCGGCCGCCAGTACTTGGTGCTACTGTTGCGGTGGTACTGGCGCTGGCACGGGTGGGGGGTGACGACGGTGTCGTCGGTGCACGGCCGCGCACCGGATGGAGATCGATGGGGGCAAATCACGCTGCCGTACTTCTTCGGCCGATTCATTATTCACTGGAGAAGTGCTGTGCGTTCCATGGGGAAAAACTTTCAAAAGATGGCAACCTAGAGAGAGGGGACACGCATGCACGTTAGTACGGGCTACGGCGGAGTGTACTAGCTAGGCGGTGATCATATGACACCTGCACCCCATAATTAGAGGTGGCTTTACGTTTTTCCAGCTGTAAATGGCGCATGTTGCAACGTCAATACTCCCTCCATACTGAAATTCTTGATGTATAGGACATGATTGTGGTAACCAAGGAGTGATTAATTAGGGATTAATTTTCCACCTCTCGCCCCTAATAAATATAGTTGCGGGTGCATCCTACACAAGAAAGATCTCTAGCTTAGTTGGTTCGTGCTTCGAGGCGAGAGTTCGGCGGCCTAAGTTCGAGTCCCCTAGGCGCCAGGTTTTTTTGCTGTGGGCTGGATTCAGGGTTTTTCTTACCGATCGGGGCGGTTCCGACCTTTACCCGTCCCACACCGGTTCGGTTTTGGACGGTACAAACCGTTAGGGTTTTTCAAATTTAAAATTTGAATTTGAAAAATGAAAAATTCTAAAAAAATTATAAAAATAGTTCATGATTTATAGAATTCAATGGTGTCAAAATTTTTCAAATTTGAGTTCATTTAGTATTTATTTTGACCTTTGCAAGTTTGAAAAAAAAAAAAAGAAAAAGGCCGCGGCCCATTAAGGCCCATCAAATCATGAAGGTCGAAAAATATACTAAACGCACTCAAATTTGAAAAAATTTTGACATCATTGGATTCTATAAATCATGAAGTATTTTTAAGAATTTTTCTAGCATTTTTTAAAACATTTTTCATTTTTCATTTGAAAAATTTTGACATCATTGGTTACCGAGGCCGTGCTTAGGTTCTCACCGGCCGGTAAACCAGGGTCTAACCTGACTGGTAAACCGGTTCTTACCGTTTGAACTACGCCGGCTTCGAAATTCAAATTTGAAATTTGAATTCATCCGTATAAATCGGTAATTAGGTTCTTACCGGCCGGTAAGCCGATTACCGGTGGCCGGTGGTTTGGTTGTCCGGAACGGTAAGTAAAACCCTGGCTGGATTATGCATGGGGATTGGTCGCCTCTATGCATGCGGGTGCCTCGATGCATGCGGGTGATTACTGCAGGCTTGCATGCGCTTGGTTACTTCCGTGCGAACCGAGGAGGCGGCGCCGGGAATAATGGCGAGCGCGCATGCGCCGGGGGCAATCGCGTCCATCTTGTGCATCCCGTGGCCTCAACGACAACTAATACGAAAACACCTACGTGACCCAGAACGTCTACTAATTCGAATACGGAGGGAGTACTTGAAATTCTTGACGTTTAGGACGGATTGTGGTAACCAAGGAGTGATTAATTAGGAGTTAATTTTTTCACCTCCCCGCCTTAATAAATATAGTTGCGGGTGCATCCTACACAAGAAAGATCTCTAGCTTAGTTGGTTCGTGCTTCGAGGCGAGAGTTCGGCGGCCTAAGTTCGAGTCCCCCGGGCGCCGGGGTTTTTTTTTGTGGGCTGGATTTTGCATGGCGATTGGTCGCCTCTATGCATGCGGGTGCCTCGATGCACGCGGGTGATTACCGCAGGCTTGCATGCGGCGTGGTTACTTCCGCGGTGAACCGAGGAGGCGGCGCCGGAATAATGGCGAGCGCGCATGCGCCGGGGGCAATCGCGTCCATCTTGTGCATCACGTGGCCTCAACGACAACTAATACGAAAACACCTACGTGACCCGTAATCTTACTATTACTAATTAGAGGCCCCAACGGAGGCACCACATTGATTTTCACCAGATGCGCTAGAAAAAAAAAGATAAATTCTAAAAATTCTCACATTAATCGAAACATCCGGCCTTTAATTTGGTAGACACTAATCATCATATTTAATAATAGCCATCGGATCTGTTGCAATTTATATAAAAAATTACCCACCTGCCATTATAAAAAATACATAAAGTAACCCCTAATTTTGTATTTAAATTACCCACCACTGCCATTATGAAGACTAATTTAAGATAACCCCCTAAATTTATATACAAATTCCCCATGTACATCCATCATTATAAAAAGTATATCAAAATAACCCCTAGATTTATATCTAAATTACCCAATTTGCTATTTTGATAAATAAATCAAAATAAACCCCTCGCATTATATCTAAATTACTCATATTTTGCTATTAGAAATAATAATTTAAAATAACCCTTTAACTTTGTATTTGGATTCCCGATCTATCATTATGAAAGATAATTTTGAATACACGATATTAATTTATATATTATCAACATTTCTAATTATAAAAGTTAATACAAAATAGCATCCTAAATTTACATCCAACCTATTTATGCATGTCGTTATGAAAAAGAATATAAAGTATTAACTTTACATTCATAAGCCATTATAAAAGATAAACAAAAATATTAATCAAATCTATATGTAAACACTAATATATTCTATTAAAAATAGATCAATATCCATAGACGTATATATTTATCAATTTATAAATCCTAAAGTTCTAGGGTCATAAAATAACCACATGCCATGTTTGACCATGTGTACTTGAGTAAATATATAAATGATAGGATAAATATTTTTAATTTCTTAAGAAAAATAAAATTGTTTAATTCACAAACGACATAGCAATAATATGACATCAGCAATTCACTTTAAATTATGTTAATGCTACATAATAATTAATTTTGATAGTTTATTATTTTAAATAATTTTATATATTTTAAGAGAAACATTATATCATTTTACTATTGATAATATAATTGCTATAACAAATTTAACAAGTGTAATGCTAGACTACAATCTGAGCTTCAATGTAAATGATATCTCGAACCAATACTACTAAGATCTAAACTCTTTTTAGTTAAAAAATAAATTTTGAATAAAATATGAAAAATACTAGAGTTTCTACTTAAGTCGATTAAAGCTCAAAAGCTAACTATGATTAATGAAGTCACATAATGGGATGCAACTAGGGTTTATATATGTTAATATTATGTGTTTATCTAAAAACATATCATGATAAAACAAAATACTAGAAAATTCTAATTAGATGTCCCAAATGAGCCTCCACATTAGTCCTTGCGAGATACGATAAGAAAACAAAATATAGAACCTAAAAGTTCTCACAAAAATTCAAAATATTTGATCCCATTTAACCTAATCATGATTAATAATTTCTTTCAATACCACCACTAATAACAATAGCTATTGGATCTATTCTAATTCCTAAATAATTACCTAACTCCCCTATTGTGTAATAAAATAACATAAGGTAAAAATTTATATTTAATTACTAATATACTCTATCCTATTATTTAAAAAGTTTAAATATCCTTGCAAATTTATATCTAAAAATTATCAACAATTTATATTTAAAATTTAAAATTTTTTAAATAATCGTAGAGCATGCATGTGTTATTAATATTAATATTTAATTGAAGGAAGCGTATATGATGTGCTAGCATGCATCAGTGATAAATATATATATATATATATATATATATATATATATATATACATACATACAATTTTTTCTACAAAATATATATATATATATATATATATATATATATATATATATACACACACATACATACATACATACATATATATATATATATGTTATGTTTTATCAAGAAAAATATTTTCTTAAAAACTCATATATACACTAATGATACTAACAAATTATTTAAAATCATATTAGTAATTATAAAATATAATTTATTTAGGTTACTTCTTTAGATATATTAATATATTTTAACTAAATATTTGATGACTTTGTATTTATAGTATAACCATTTCACATATATATTTTTTGACAAGAAAAATTTTTATCTTGAAAGTATGGAAGATACCACTTTGCTAGGTATATATGTTTCTCTAAAATTATTTTAACTTAAAAAGTAGAATGTTATACAATTTAACTATTAAAATTCTTTAGAGATTAGTACCGATACACACATCGAAGATTCAAGCTCTATCACTTACCTCAAGTGTCATGATGCAAGATTCAAATGATTGCTTATGCTATTTAGTAAACATACTTTGACCTAAAGTACTTATTTTAAAAAATGCAAACCAGAGAGTTAATAAAAATATACATTAAGTACAAGAGTTTTAACTTAACGGTAAAAAAAAATATAAGCTTAATAATACATAATTTAGAAAATCATAATTTAGATTAAGATTTCATAAGATAAGTAATGGGACAAGGACCATTGTAGTTAATTGCAATGTCTTAATCTAATAGAAAGTAAAAATACAAATGTATGGAAAACATATAAATCAATGTCTTGCAAAAAAGGTAATTAATAAGTTTGTGATAATCGGTATAGACTATAAAGTATCCATTATGTCTATTTTGTAGAAAATAAATACAAAGAAAATATATAATTTAGTATAAAAATTATTTATTGTTAGATATATTTGACAAGATATCTCTTAAAACTTTAGCCCGCGATGTGAGCGCGGGTTGATGGACTAGTGTCTACTAATTCGAATACGGAGGGGAGTAGTTCAATATACACAGGCCAAAAAATAAAATCGCCAACTGTTTGGGTGCACCGTTTATGGAAACTCGTTTATTTCATGCTATTATAAACTAGAAGGTTTCAATTGGATCTCGTTGGATTATCACGGTGTCCATGGCTATAATAAGCTGTCCTAATAAAAGCACCACCCATTTGGATACGCCGTTTCTTTTCAGCATTTTCCTCGTGGTCCAAGATTTTAGGGGGGTCTTGCACTTGACATGCTAGCCCCTATTTGGAACGTGGATCCCTAACAATAAAGAAAAAAAAATTTGAGTAGTTTTCTACGAAGTTGAACTAACTTCTATTAAATCACTATACAATTTCTCTAAAATTTGTACGTTCCAAATTAAGGGACATAGCATATATGCTTACAAATAAGAATGTTAATAAAAGAATGGTTGCGGGATGTAACGTTCTTGCACATATATCATTCCTAGCTTTCCTCTAGTGTTTGTATTTCTACCCCCCTTTCCACGATGTGTACGTTTCACTTTTATCTCATTATTGCTGATCAAATAATGATCATTGGTTTCAATTATTGTGTGTCTAGACAATAGTAGGATGGAAACAGATGCATGCTCTCGTGTGTGCAGATCGTTTAGACTGAGAATTGTATGCATCTTATATAGGTATGATTATTACTCCCTTCGTTTCTAAAATAAGTGATTCCTAGAGTTGTCTAAGTCAATTTTTTTCAAATTTTGACCATTTTTTTAGAAAAAAAATTAAAGTTTATGTTATCATATTAGTATCATTAGATTTATTATAGAATATATTTTTATAATATACTCAATTTATGTTATAAATGTTGTTACTCTTTTTATAAAGTCAGTCAAAATTAAAAAGGTTTGGTGGCATAGTTTTTAGGAATCACTCATTTCAAAGACGAAGGAAGTATTGACTAGGATTCATGAATGATTATTATTATTATTGACTTATTAGGGGATTCAAACTAGGGGTGGTGAAGCTAGAGCAAATCTGGGGATTTATTTATTTTATGTAAGAGTCAATATTGTGAAGCTGTATGTATGGTGAAATACCAATTATAATTTTTTTTCCATTGTGCTCAGGTTGTGCTCACACGACAAACCCACTATTGTCTAAGTAGCTTCTTCCGTGATTTGTATAACAGCGTCCACAATAACCTAATTAAAATATTAAAGATCTAGTTAGTGTTATTAAGTTGCTTTAAGATATGTGCAAATTTGTATAGGAGCTCTACAGGATCACAACTCTATCTTACTATTACTAATTAGAGGCTCCAACGGAAACACCACCTTGATTCTTACCGGGACGCTAAAAAAAAAAGATAAATTCTAGAAATTCCCACAATAATCAGAAACATCTGGCCTTTAATTTGGTAGACACTAATCATCATAGTTGGTAATAGCCATTGGATCAATTGCAATTTATAGAAAAAATTACCCACTTGCCATTATGAAAAATACATAAATTAACCCCTAATTTTGTGTTTAAATTACCCACCACGCCATTATGAAGAATAATTCAAGATAACCCCTAATTTATATACAAATTTCCCAAGTTTATTTATCATTATAAAAAGTAAATCAAAATAACCCCTAGATTTATATCTAAATTAACCACTTTACTATTATGATAAATAAATCAAAATAAAGTCCTCGCATTGTATCTAAATTATTCACCTTTTTCTATTAGAAATAACAATTTAAAACAACCCTCTAACTTTGTATTTAGGTTCCCGATCTATCATTATAAAAGATAATTTTAAATACACAGTAGTAATTTTATATATTATCTACCTTTATAGTTATGAAAGTTCATCCTAAATTTACATCCAACCTATCCATGCATGTTGTTATGAAAGAGAATATAAAGTATTACCGTTACATTTATACTATAAGCCATTATAAAAGATGAACAAAAATATCATTTGAATCTACAGGTAAACAATAATATATTCTATTAAAAATAAATTGATATCCATAGATATATATTTATAAATTTATAAATCTTAAAATTCAACGGTCATAGTTATGTTTCACCATGTATACTAAGTAATAATATATATATGATAGGATAAATATTTTTAATTTCTTATGAAGAATAAAATGTTTAATTCACAAATTACACAGTAATAACATAACATCGACAATTCACTTTAAATTATGTTAATGCTACATGATAATTATTTTCATAGTTTGTTATTTTAAATAATTTTATATATTTTAAGTGAAACATTATATCATTTCACTATTGATAATATAATTGCTATAACAAATTTAACAAGTGTAATGCTAGAGTACACTCTGAACTTTAACTTACTACTAAAACCTAAACTCTTTTTAGTTAAAAGATAAATTTTGAATAAAATATGAAAAAATACTAGAGTTTCTACTTAAGTCAATTAAAACTCAAAAGCTAATTATGATTAATAAAGTCACATAATGGGATGCAATTAGGGTTTATATATTAATATTAGGTTTTCATCTAAAAACATATCACGCTACAAAAAATATTGAAAAGACAAACTAGATGTCCCTAATGAAGCCTCCGCATTAGTCCTCACGAGATACGATAGGAAAATAAAATATAGAACCTAAACGTTCTTATAAAAATTCAAAACATTTGATCATCAATTCTATTTTACCTAATCACCATTAATAATTTCCTTCAAAACTATCATTAATGACAATAACTATTGGATCTATTCTAATTCTTAAATAATTACCTAACTCCACTATTGTGTCACAAAATAATTTAAAATAAAAATTTATATCTAATTACTGATGTACTCTTATTATGATTGATAATCTATGTAACCCAACTTTTATCTTATTATTTAAAAGTTTAAAAGTTTAAATATCCTTGCAAATCTACATCTAAAAATTATCAAAAACTTATATTTAAAATTGTTAAATAACCATAAAACATGTATACGTTATTGTTATTATTATTTAATTAAAGTAAGCATACATGATGTGCCAACATGCATCATTGATAAATATACATGATGTGCCAGCATACATGTATGTGTCATAGAGTAGTTTAGCTTAAAGAGTAGAATATTATATGACTTAACTATTAAAATTCTTTAGAGATTAACAATGCTACATGTATCGGAGATTCAAGCTCTATCACTTATCTTAAGTGTCATGATGCAAGATTCAAATGATTGTTTATGCTATTTAGTAAACATACTCTATGACCTAAAGTACTTATTTTAAAAAGTGCAAACAGGAGAGTTAATAAAAAATATATTAAATACAAGAGTTTTAAGTAGATAGTAAAAAATATAGCGTTAATAAAATAAAATTAAAAAAATCATAATTTAGATTCAAGACTTCATAAGATATGTAATGGGACAAGAACTGATGTAGTTAATTGCAAGGTTTCAATATAATAGAAAGTAAAAATATAAATGGATGGAAAATATATAAATCAATGCATTGCAAAAAAAAAAATAATTAAAATTTATAATAATTGGTATAGACTATGAAGTATCTATTATGCCTATTTTGTAGAAAATAAACATAAAAATCTATAATTTAGTATAAACATTATTTCTTGTTAGATATATTAAATGGTACATCTCTTAAAATTTTAGCCTGTGCGAGCACGGGTTGATGGACTAGTATTTATAATAATCTTAATAAACATAAAAAATTAATAGGAACTAAATTTTAGTCCTGTGATCTAAACACCCACATAAAACCCATGCGAAGATGCTAGCCTAGAGTGAAGGTCGAGGCAAGCAAATGCATGGCCTTTCCAGACCAATATCAAATGCCCAAGAATATTTTAGAATGGAGAGGGACCGTCCAAGCAGCCGCAAAAGCGCAAAGGCATCTCCTAGGTCGCGTTGCCGCGTCGATGTTGGTTGTCTCTTCTATGTAATATCGAAACAAGAGATACTTAGTTAGGATGGTCCATCTACATCTCTGTTAGGTTGACCTCCATGGCGCTCGCTAGAGTGCGTTGTTTGTTCACTTAAACACTCCTTAATATAAAGATGTGCAAACCTTTTGCGTATTCGAGAAAAAAGAATATAAATAAAATCTTTTGTTTTTGAAATATTGCAGTGCATTATAAAATGATAAAATCATTTATATGAACGAATTAAGATCCTCCTAGTATAAGTATCCCTTTCATGTACTATTGTTCATGGGCGGAGGATATAATGATACAAGCTCAGACGTTGTTGAATCACCTTCGTCATCTCATCTGTGTTGAGTTGCCACACTACAATTGTGGTCACAGTCAATTCTCTTGTGCTGCAGGGACGGATCTAGTCGTGGGAGGAGGTTAAAATGAGGACTGTACCTCGTACAAATTTTCGTAGATCTGTCCATGTCGTCATGATAGCGCTTTACGGATTTTTATCGATTTTTACCGTTTATTCATCCAGTATACTCTCTCCGTTCCATAGAGTTTGCCGTTAAAAATTTATGCCCCTCTTACAAACACATTTTGGGACGGAGGGAGGATGAAACATAGCATATGGCCGTACGCGGGGCTCTGAACTCCTTGAACAGCAGCAGCGTAGTGAAGCCCTTCTGACGGCTCTCGGATGCCGCGGCTATCAATAGCAAGAAATGACTTGACAGGAACCCTGCAAACATATCTTCTCCCGTTACATTAAGTGGCACTGTTTCTGCATTCATACATTTTCTGTACTCTTCCAGCCAGAGGAACCAGAAAAATTCATTTCTCATTTAGTTAGATATGGACAAGTCTCAGAAGTTATATCATCATACCCCTGGACGACTTCACAAATTATCTTTAATGTATAAGACGACAATGGCTTCGAGGGTCTAAGCCACTTGCTCCCCAAGGAATTATTAATCGATGGATCGACCAACATGCATATGCATGGATATGAGATGATGGCGGCTGTAGGTCTTAATATATATACTTGCCCCTGCTTCCGGACGACTGCGTTTATCATTGGCGTTATTACGGAGTATCGGCCTCGTTCTGTCTCGGCCTCGGCCTCGGCCTATTCGCTTCATCTTATTAGTCAGCTTATTATCAGACAACATAGTACCGACAGTTATCTAATTTGGCAAACGGTGAGAAGTAATCTTCAGTACACATGTAATTTAACAGCATTCTTTTTTTATTAATAAAATACGGATACAAACCCACTCGTGGAAAAATAAGTATAAGCAGTTACGTACACACCCAAGCAGTATCGGCAGCAGCTATGGCCCATTTGCATCGGTGCCAGTTGGTAACCAGCCGGCGAGCGGCGAGTCGGGCCTTGTTCGGTTTCCTCCAAACTTTCAACTTTTTTCACTCTCTCTCCATCACATTAATTTTTACCTGCATGCATGGAGTATTAAATATAAGTAAAAAAAATAACTAATTATACAGTTTGGTTGTAACTCATGAGACGAATCTTTTGAGCCTAGTTGGGCCACGATTGGACAATATTTGCCAAATACAAACGAAACGCTACAGTTCTAACTTTTTCTAAAAGTTGGAATCCGAACAAGGCGTCGATCAGATCGTGGCGATGGCGAGGAAAAGACCAGACCAAAATCATGCAGCTACCAGTTCAATCTTGCCGTTGCAGTGAAGTCAGCCGCAAAATTTCGATGCTCCTTCTCCTCTCTGACGCCTCCCCCTCGTTGTGCTACGATACTTCCCCACTGAAGGCTTTCAAGGAGCTGTCTGTCGTTGGCGTTTCAGCGGCGAGACTCTTGACTGAAGCAGTACTAGTACTGAAAACGAGACCAGTGCATGCGATGCGATCGCCTTGTATTGATAGCGTAACTGATCACTCATCACTCATCAGCAGGTTCAGCAGCAGCAGCAGAAGCCATGAATGTGCGCTTTCGACCGCCGTAGACCGCAGGAAAGCCGCAGCCATCTTGATTGCATGTCTTGGAGTGCGGGAGCCGATTTAAGAGGGCCCTGCCGAAACGGAAGCGCGGTTTCGTTGCAGTCAGCACCCGAGCGGGCCAGCGTATCATCAACATGACATCAAGGTGCTGATAAGATTACTCTAGGCAACTGAAGAGGAGGACGTGCGCAGTTCAGAAACAATTGGCCCGGTTATCTACTAAACCCAGTGATCTACTCTACGTACTGCAGATGCAGAGAGAGAGAGAGAGTACAGGAGCACTACTGAAGAAACATGTGCAGCGTGCAGGAAGAAGGGGATCGGGTGATGACGTTTTCTCTTTGCTGCTGACCAAGTGCTTGAACCATCTGGGTAACGTTGCGATCTGAACTGTGACCCGTGAATCCATAGTCCACAAAAGAATGCATTGTTCTGACAAGACACGGTGACTGTAAGTGCCTGGGGATGACGATCGATTGATGAACGCCTAATCGGGTTAGTTGCTCACCAGCATGGATGTCGCTGAGCTGATGGCAGAGCCCCGGACCTCTCCTGCAATTTGGGCCTCGGAAGGTGGGAGCGATTCATGAGTTGAGTGCCTGGGTTCTTCCTGGGCCATTCTCCGTTGCGGTTGGGCTTCCCGCTGTCATAGATTTCTGAATCTGGGAACATCTGTGCAATTTGCCACTGAATCAGCACGACGGCGAGTTGACTCTACGTACCACTGATGTGCAGACTTCAGGGCTGAATTTCAGCGCAACCGGCGGCATCCATGTAACCAAAGATGAAATTCATCGCAGAATTCACGCGTCAAGCCATTCAAACGTTAAATTGCACCGCTATTTTGCTTTGGTTTTGATTCCAATACCGCGTATGAACACAAATACGGATGTGCCATTCGTTCAAAACATGTGGGCAAATCAAGATGACTACAGCTGACCATGGACTGAGACAACGATGTGCAGATTTTCTGGTACATGTGGGCAAATTTCTGTGTTGATTCAAGGAAATTCTAGAGAGCAGTTAAAATCGTATGTTTCCAATGCTAATTATACATATCTTTCGATAGTGTTAATTATACAGAACACAAGAAACTCGGTCCAAGAAATTTCTACAAAGCAGTTAATAAAACATATATGTTTCTAAACGCTGATTATCCAGGACACAAAACTCAGTCCAAGTAAAAAGGAGAGAGCAGTGGGCCAATTTCGTTAGGACAACGATAACAAGCAACCGGGCACGAGTTTGAGAAACACACTATCCGTCCTCTCTGCCGCATGGGCCTCATATTCTTCATCCTCGCTGGCACCCATACTCCTAGTCCCCCCCCACCCCCATAAGCACAAGGTTGGCCATCGGTGGCGCCCCCCCCCCCCCCCACCCCAAATCCTAGGGCAAGGCGGTGACAACCGCCATGACCCCTCGTTGCTAGCCAAAGACAACCGCCTTCTCGTGCCACCCCTGGTGGGCAGCGCCCCCACTTGTCCCCACCTTGCGGTTGTCTCGCTCACCACTAGTGTCATGTTGCGTTAGCCACCCACGAAAGCCTCCTTCTAAGCTCACTCGAAACCCTATCCACTGCCATCTTCGTCGTCTCCAATGTGGGGCACCATCTTTGTCGTCACCAGTAGGGCGGCGGGCGGGTGTCACGTCCAAGGTTTTAAATTGCATCCAAGAAGGCGTACTTGGTTGTGTCAAAGCATGACGCATCGCATATTAGATTTTCCATGTTCAGTATGATGTAGAAGTACAAATGACCAAACCTAAAATGTCCAATAAAGAGCCATGGCCAAGAGCGATTGCCGTGTAAAGTGCGAAATAAGAACTAGGCAACATGAATAAGAGCATCTATATAGTTCTCCATCTTAGATTGTCATTTTTATTTTTTAAAAAATAGAATTTTTTTTCCAATAGTTCCTCATCCCAGGTTGTCATTTATCAAGTTAGAAAAAGAGCCTCCGCATGCGCGCGTATTCTGTATTAGAAAAGATGGAATGGTATAAAAATAATTTTGTTTCTCCTAGATTTCGATATAAGTTTCCAAGAGGTGGAAGGGTATAAACATAATTTTATTTCTCTTAGGCTTTATGATGTAAGTTAGATCTGGCTTTAGTAGTGAATTATACTAAACTATTGAAGATGAGCTTTTTTTTTCTTAGCATATTTTTTAGGAGTTGACAAAACACAATATCCAAAAAAATATTCAAAAAAAATATTCAAAATTATTGGAGATGCTCTAACAGAAGAAGATAAAAATAGTGCAGCAAAATATTTAACAATACTTATGGATAAACAAAATCCAAATGATCCTGAATATAGTAGCGAGTACTGATCAGATATGTTTTTCAGATCCCTACTGCAAGATCAGGCAGGCATTGCAATTGCAACCCGGAACCCGACATTAGATCCAGTAGTATATTTGGTCTATATACACAGCGCTTCTAGATGTTTCTAGCACCCGACGGGGTAACCCATGACGGCACCAGCCGGCGCGGCGGGCTTCCCCTGCTCCACGGCGGTGCCACAGCACGAACCACTCCCGCTCGCGCCGGCGTCGCCCACGCCCTTCTTCCCTGCCGACGCCGCCGCCGGGAACATCGCCTTCCCTTGAGCCGCCGGCGGCTGGGGCGCGGCACCGTCGAGCCTCTTGACGGTGATGTTGACGATGCCGTTCCGGCGCTGCACCCCGCAGGCGGAGTGGAACAGGCGGTAGCTGAGGCAATGCAGGTGGCCGGGGGGCCGACGGTGAAGTCCTCGACGGGGACGCGCGCCGCCGCGACGGGCTCCGACCGGCCCTGCCCCCGCGTGCGCGCGGCAGATCTGGACGTCCAGCCAGCGCGCGCCCGCGGGCAGCGCCACGCGCACCGCCTCGCCCCAGTACGGGTAGCCGTGGCAGTCGGGGTCCTGGTCGACGCGGGTGGGCGCGGAGGACGACGCGGTGTGGACCACGGCGTAGGCGCCGTGGCACAGCGGCCGCCCCGACGGCACCCGGACGTCCTCCCCGGAGACCACCGTCACCTCGAGCGTCATCGTCGGCATCGGCATTGTCGCCGCCGCCGCCGCCGCCTTGTGCGACATGGCTGACTGCTCTGTGGCGGACTCGATCGGCGGCGCGGAAAATAGGTTGGGTTGGGTGGCGGTGACTCGATCGATCGACGGAGGACGATTCGAAGTAGTTGGGGGGATTTATATGGAGAGGGAACGAACGGACGGAGCCAAGGGGGCGCTGGTCGTTTCGGATGCGACGATTCGATTACGCGTTCCGGACTTTGGTTGGTTGCCACTTCGAAGCTTCGGTGGTAGCCACGGCGTTATTGCACGCCATGGATGATCAGTTGCCTTTGGCGATAGATATGATGATGCCCAGTAGCACGGTCACGGAAGTTTCGGCAGCGCTTTTTTTTATGAGTTTTGCTATATATCTGTTGACAGTTTTTATTGATTTATATCTGTTGAATTATAGGCCCTTTATTTTGCTTCAGGATTCGTGCGACTTCTCAGAACACCCACCCGCTAACGGGTCCAAAACGTTGGAACCGCGAGCCCGTTCGTCTTCCATGGACTGTTCAGTTTTTCCCCATTCTCCTCCGCACCTCGTCTTCTCCGTGCGCGGTCGCGCAACCGGTGACTGAGGTCCTCGCCGCTGCTTCCCTGCGCCACGTCGGATGGTGCAGCGTCCGTTCCGCTGAGCCGTGGCGGCTGTTGGGGTGAGGCGTTGTCCTCACCGCTGCTCGCCCTGTGCCGCGGCGGGCTGTGGGTGGGGCGCGGTCGTCGCTTCCGTTTTCCCTGTTCCGGCGTGCTGCATAGGAGCTGTTGCTGTTGGTGATTGAAGGAACAGCTGCTGCAGCTGTTCTTTGTAAGCGTTCTTCGTTGTTCCTATAGATGTTCCTGTACTTTTTTGTGCTGATTTTGAGAAGTTGTTGTCGTTGTGCCGCTGTGCGTGCTTCCTTGCATGAGCGCCAATGTCACGGCCCCGGCCCCAGAAGGGAAGTGAGATTAGGGGGGTGGGGGGGTGCCGAAGGCTGAGGGGAGTCGAAACTGGCCATGTCCTGTGCGGCCAGGCACTAGCCATATATGTTTGGCTTGCCGCCGCCTCGTGCTCTTCTCTCATCTGGTCTTTGTCGCTAGTGCTCGTCAAAAGATTTCAGTAGGGAATAGCACTGGAAAGTCAAGATGGGCAGACACAGTGATGGACCAATTCAATTCAGGCTCGAGTGCATGTGTATTCATTCAGATTCTCAGAAGATATGCAGCTCCTGCATTGCTGATTCACGCTGCAGTACCTCAATAATGTCTGAACTAGAGATCGACTTGAACCTAGAGCCACCCAAAACAAGCCTAAACCCTCCCTTTAACTTGGACGTCCAACAGTGTATGCTTATACTTCTTTCTCTGGTGAGGGATCAATTTTCTTAGATTCTGTTTCTAGTTTAAGTGAAAGTACTAGTACGTGCTTCTATTTTTTTCTCTCACATGGAGTTCAGGTTTCAGTGAACTGTATTTTTACTCCATTTGTTGCTTTTTTTATCAGATTACAGATCATGTTGAAGTCTTCGGTTGTTAGCTTTAAGTACCGGATGGTTTAAATTTATAGATTTTTCAGTTTCAGTTATCAGATTTATTTGTTTCAGCTTTGTTCATTTCAGTTTAGTAATGTTTCAGTCATCAGATTTGCAGAGTTAGTTAATTACAGTTTAGTAATCAGATGATAACTAAACCAAGCTAAGGAAAATGTTTCAATCAATAGGCTAGATAGAATTAACAAGCTTTTTATGTGGGCAGTAAGGGTAAAGGCCAACTCACACCTAATTGGTAAACAGATTTACCGACTGATTATTTAAAGGACATCTTTACAGATTAGGCATTTATCAGCAATTATTATATTTTAACGGGTGACATCTAACTGTAATGTGGTGTCATAGTGTGTTGCTGTGGATGTTAAGAGTATCATGAGGTCTTGAGTTTAAATCTTTGGAACACATTTTTTATTTTCTTAACCTGACAGTGAGTAATCAACTTTGGCATGTTGTCAATATTCAGTTGAAGCTGCAGCGGATTTGTTTAGGCTGGACAAAACTAAAAATGTGGGAGAAACCGAGACAGGCCATTCTTCCAAATACATGATTAGTGTGGATGCTATCTAAACTACTTGAATCAGCCCAGTTGGTCTAGATTGTCATGCCTTTGTATTATTCCTCCTGTTTGGTGATTTCTATTGTCACTTGGTTTTTTGTTCTTGTTTTCTTTATTTTTGGGTATCCTTAACTCTGTAGATTTATTGTTTGTTTTCTCTCTCTGCCTTTGGTGCTCAATTAGAGTATTATGAGGTTATGTTGCACCTCTGAGCAGCCCTGACCGGGCATGCCAGTTTCGCCTAGCTGCATTGAGAGGTTTGTGTGGGCTTGAGTGGAAAATTTTGCCTTGCTGCTTTGATGACACTCTTTGTGATGAAATTGTTAATTATTGGGGTTGGTCATGGATTTGTTTTTTGTTTACAGATGACTGCTTTATGCAGATATTAAATTGGTAATATCTCTGTTTTTTATGATCACTTATGTGTGAGGGATCAATAAAAAGTTTAGTTGTGTTGATTTTTTAAGTTGTATTTTCAGAGCTATAGTGGTCAATTTAGTTGAGTTAATTGTATTTTTTTAGCTATAATGTCTTGAGTTGTAATGACGATTTTGGTTTTACAGGTAAACTATATGTTTGTCCTGAAGTTGATTTCTGGAGCTTTTGTTGATTGAGTTTTTTTTCTGACTAAGCTTTTGTTGCATTTGTTGTTGGTTAATGATGTGTGTGTGTCTGTGTGTTTCAAATGGGTGTGGCTATGCTTTTGTTGCATTTAGTTGAACGTTGTCCTTTTATTGGTGAATTTAGTTGATGTGTGTGTGTTTGTTCTATGTTTCTCTGTGTATGTGTGTGTTTGTTCTCTATGTGTATTTGTTTGTTCTCTGCGTGCGTGCGTCTGTATGTTTGCTCTCTCTCTGTGTGTGTTTGTTCTATGTGTGTGTGTGGTCTTCTTTGTGTGGGTCTGTATATTTGCTCTCTCTCTCTCTCTCTCTCTCTCTCTCTGTGTTTGTTCTATGTGTGTGTATGTTTGTGTGTGTGGCCTTCTTTGTGTGGGACTATTTGTTTTTTGCAGCAACTTTGGACATTGTCTTTTTTTGGTGAATTTAGTTGAGTTGCTTAATTTTTTCTTTTTTGTGTTTTTATAGGGTGTGTATGTCTCACCTATCTTTGTTATCATTGTTTGAGTTGACTTTTTTTATACTTGTCGGTGTGGGTGTTTTTATATTTGTGGGTCCATGTGTGTGCGTGTATGTCTATGTGTTTGTGTGGATGTGGGTGTGAGTATGCTTTTGGTGCTGCTGTTGCAGTAGCTTTGAGCATTGATTTTTTTGGTGAATTTAGTTGATTTGCTTATTTCGCTTTTGTGTGGGTTTTTTGTGTGTGGACGTGTGTTTGTTCTTTTCCCTCCTCCTTTCCCTCCATATCATCTGTTAGAAGATTTTGCTAGCAATAAGAATGTGGAGTGTTTGCTGTTATTGATAAATTATGTGCTAGAGCTTTGCATTTTGATTGTGACCGGTTTCCAAGTGTGTCGTGCAGGACGCACTGATCGATCTTCCATTATCACCCGTTACGTGCAAACCGTTCCGGCATCAAAACTTCCTTCCCAGAACCGAGCTTGAGCTGGTGAAAGTGAAACAACATGGTCACTTTAGAAATAACTATGAGCTAGATCTTCTTCTACAGAGGATCTGTCGTTTGCTCAGGTGTACAGTTTTTGTGGGCGACATGTTCAACTCTAACACGCTGATCCTATTTGAAACTCATCTGCAGAAACTGAAGGAACTTAACGACACCACCGTCAAGGCAGTGAATGTCTCAATATTGATCCCTTTCTCGGATCCTGCGTTTGACATGCCTTCCTCTCCTGTTGAGATAAACCAAAAGCGTGTCCTGCAGATTTTGTTGGTGCTGATAAACCTGAGCCTGTGGTAAGCTTTTTAATAAAGTTTTCTGATGGCTCCTCTTTGTTATATCTGATAGCTCCATGTTCTTTGAAACTGAAGATGCCTTTTTGCGCTATGTGTTCTCTGAAACTGATGATTCCCTTTTAGCTCTAGGTCCTCCTTTTCTTTTTTTTTTTTTTACTATGCGCAGCACTTGGAGACAGCCTAGAAAGTGTGGGAGCTGCAACTAAGACAACACGGATGAACATTCAAGTGTTCCACGAATGATGGAAAGAGAGGCTCAAAGCCTCAAATGCAAATCATTGACTAGACACCGATAGAATGGGCTGGCAGCAGTAGCGCAAGTGAAAGTGTCGTGTCATTTTTCAGATGTGCTAACACTAGCGGGTTTTGGATCTTTGTTGATTTTTACTGGGTCATGGAAATCTGACAGATTTTTATACTGTACAACTGTCAGCTTTCTACGGCTGACGTGTGATCAATTCATTTGTCTAGAATTTGACAGATTTTGGGAGCAGAAATCTGTCGACAGTTGTGTAGATAGTCCCTTTTTTTATAGCATCCAATGCTGGAAACAACGGGTAAGCACGTTTCTGTCCATTCTTTCTCGTTTCATGTCACTACCCAATCTCGTACGCAGTTACCTTGAGCGTGCATGATTTAGGTACGAAATCATAAAAAAAGACCGCATAGCTTTGGTTGGCAGGCGCGTATACGAAACATCTACACGGTGTGTATAACTACCGAGAATCGAAAGGGTTATCACGCGGACCAAAACAACGCGTCAACCATTCCCGTGAACCCTTGACTCACGCTATCGTGCACAAAATTTAGAACCCAGTATGGCGGCATGGGATGAAAAAGTGGATGAACATTCTCAGAAACCCTTTAGTTAGAAAGGAAAACATCTATCTGTTGAGGAAAGGTTGCTCCTAAAGTACTTAGTAGCTTTTCGGTGTATATGATATCTTTCTTTGTGATACCCAAGGGTGTTCTTAAGAAATTTTTTTTTTTTTGCTCCATGTTTTATTGACAAGGTATTGAGAAAAAAAGATGTTTAGTTAAGTCGAGTATCTTGTGTCAACGAAAAGAACCAAGGCGGCCTTGGAATTCATGACATGAAAATCAAGAACATTGCTTTACTTAGTAACTAGTCGTTTAAACTGCTCATGAAGACATGACAAGAATTGATACGCAATAAATGTCTACGTTCAAAGCCTATAGTTTAGGTGGAATAGAGAAGTGGAGATTCTCACTTTTGGTCTGGTCTTCTTATGTATGGTGAAGGTAAAGCATGATTTTCTTCAAATCCTTCATTTTGGGAGGACAAGCGGTTGAAAGATGTCCTTGATCAATGTCCTTGTTACTCTAGCAAATGTCCTTGTTTATACAACATAGCTAGATCTAAACATGTTACTCTAGCAAATGTCTCTGTTTCTTTTTCCCCCAAAGCTTTCTTGGCGTAGGGACCTCATTGCACCTAAACTAGAAGCTTGGAATGGTTTGTTCCAAGATTAAGATATATTTCGCTGGAATTTACATCCAAATGGCTAATTCTCAATCAAATCTCACTATTTAGCATTAATCAATATCGATATCATCCCTAATATTACCATGCACTTATGGAAACTAAAGGCTCCACTAAAAATCAAGATTTTTCTTTGGTACCCCCATAGGTAGGTTAATTTGTTTACCAAGGGTAATCCAGCAAAATGCAATTGGCATGGCAGTAATACTATATTACTTTTGTCACAAAGATGAAACAATTAGGCATTTTAGTTTTTTGACAATCAGTTTGCACGTGTGATCAAGGCTATAACACCCAGGCGGCTATTAGCTAAACCCCGCATAATGTGCAACAACTGGTTAGGGGACCCATTAGTAATAATCTGAAGCCATTAGTTCTGCTAGGAGCAGCCCTACTTGTTGGTCCATATGTTAAGCAAAAATGTGGAAGAATTTGATTTCTCAGGTATATATAGTCAATTATCCATTGACTCTGCTTGCTCCATTCTCTAGAAGCCGGTTTTGTAGGGTTTGTTTGTGGCATTGCGACAATAACCGGGACATGTGAAAAGGGATATTTTTTTCCAGGCACATGAGTGGGGATCTAGTTTAATGATTGGCAACAACTAGAATTGGTTTTTTGCTACAGTTTTTCATTTGTTGTGTGCTTGTTTAAGTAGAGGTCGAAAGTGGTTTTCAAGATTTTGTATGATCTCATTGTAAAGCGCTTGCAATTGATAAAAGTCTCCTTTATCAAGAAAAATATGGCAGTATGGCTTTTGTTTAGTACTCTAGCGGCGAGGCAAGATGGTGATTTGCGCCTACTCCTAAATATAATACAGGTTGCACGACGCTAGAGACTTGTTCACAGTTTGTATTTCCTTTGTTCCATAATGTTAGTCGTTGTAGGATTGGGAGTAGAAACCAAGGTAAAAGATAAAAAGACTCTTATACCCCTATAAACTAATCATTATCTTTGTTGAAAGAGTGCATTTGCTAAAGCTTTCTAACACCACAAGTTCAGACACCACCATTTTTTCATTAAATAAGTACTACAACCAACCCTTCAACCTATCACGCTCCGTTTAATATGGCAACAGGGCTCCGATCTCTGATTCCTTGTGGGGAAATCTTTTATTAGTGATGGGGATGGAGAAAAAATTAATCCCCACAAGGATTGATTTGGTAGGAAACTCATCCCCGTCGGGGATGGCGGGGACGGAGTTGGTTTCCTTGTCCCTGACCCTGGTCCCCGCCGACCCGACCCGTGAAACAACCAGGTAGCAACAGAAACATGGTGGTAGCCAGGGCGCCAGGCCCATGTAAGAGTGCCCATTAGCCACTGTCGAGGGTCAAAACCACGGCCCTCTAAGGACCGGGATAAAGCGACTTTCAAAAACAAAAACACCATGCCGGATCGGGGTCCTCGTGGCCCCACCCCACGGCACGAAACTTAAAGCATTTCAGGCCCGGCCGCGGCAACCAACTAAGGCCCACGGGATAAAAGCCACCGCCAGGATCGACCCCGGGGGCAAACTCGATTCGCCCGACCCCCTACCCATCGTGGGGGGGGCGGTCGGGCGTCGACCTGTCCCGCAACGAACAGAGTCGACGGGGCTGCCGTGCATTCCCGCCAAGACAGCGGCCAGCGGCTACTGCATAGCTCCGAAGAATACGCAGGGGATACGTCGCCAAGAGATACTCTTTGGTAGAGGGGGGGGGCCGCTAAGTAAACCTGTGGGCATTTCGTTTGCTCCCACGCCTCCTACCCGACAAGGCGGTGCTGACCCCTCGCATCGACTGTACGTATGGAAGCCTTCGTGTGTGTGTCTCCGTTAAGGGCGCCGGGGCCCGCATCTGCCCATGACAAGCAGCATCCCGACTGGTACGAATAAAGGAACGCCGTACCCGACACCGCGGGCCAAGGTACCGGACGGGCGACCAAGCCAAGAAACATCCCGCAAGGCAAACCAGAGCGCCGGGGAATCAGCCCCGCACGCCTCGGGCGACCTCCACGGCCCTCCCTATAGGCCGGCATTTGACCCGAGAGAGTACCACACCGGCCAACTAAACCGCGACAACCCGTTCGGGCATAGCCCCTGCTTACCCGAAAGGGCTATAAGGCCAAGAGGAGGGGACGATGACGTCTGCTACACGAGTGCACCACGGCGCTTAGGGAACGCCCCAACCCTTGTAGGCCACGACTTCTTGATCACTACACGCCGCATGCCCTCTCCCCGTGAGCCTCACCTTGAACTATAAAAGGGAGGACTTGGGCCCTCGAGCGTGTGTGTCCATCACCCGATTCACACTACACACACGAAACACTTAACCACGAACCTAGCTTTCTTACTCCGAGACTTGGGAGCCCTGTCCCCTCTCGACCCCTCTTGTCTTGCCCCATACAAGCTCCCCGAGTAACACGACTCCGCTCTCATTGGACATAGGGTAAAATCTCCGAACCAAGATACATCATCGTGTCCACTCGGGAAACCATCTCGAGGATAAGTGTGCTCTCTTTCGATTACTCGTTGGTGTCCATTCTCGACACCGGGGTTTGGCGCGCCGGTAGGGGGGCAAGCGCACTTCTACGATTCCACCAACCTCGAGATGGCCATGCACCGTCTCAACCTCGTTCCCGGCGCCCGAATCCGTTTCGGGAGCTGGATTTTATCGTTGGGAGGACGGCGTGACTTGGTTGGCTCCCCGAGCCGCAAGTCGCTCTCCCCGACGCCAACGACGCCAACCCCGCACCAACGCAAGGACCACGGGCTAACGGCACGAGCCGCAGCCAACCCCCCGACGCGATCGACGATCTCGTAGCTGCCATGGGCAGCATGAGTCTCCCGCCAACAACGCCAAGCCGGCCGACCACGGGCCCGAAGCGATCCGCGAGCGCCATCCCCGACCATGGCACGGATGCACGTCGGGGGCCCCCAATGTCATGGCGACACCATCAGCTGCAGACGCAGTGGGAGCTCACGGAGCCGGATCGACAGCTCTTGCCCTATCTAGGGCCCTACCCCCGCCTTCGAGGAGATTTCTCTGCTCTCGATCGGGTACGAGGCCATCATGGAGTACCCGGCGGGGAGATCCGATCCTCGGACGATCCTTATTCAAGAAAGGCCCGAGTCGGCCCCTTTTGGGTACCACAACGCCATAACCACCATGGCGCACCTCATCCTCGGGGGATCACGCCAACCCCCCGAGAACGTTGAGCTCGTGGCGGCGGCTAGGCCACTCGTTGAGCCCGTCTTTATGCGGACTCCGACGAGTACCTCGACTCAGCGACGACGATTTGGCGGCAAACGGGCTCCCTACGCCGGGCCTATGTTCATGCGGACTCGGCGGCTACACCGACTTCTGGCGACAACGATAGCTCGGCTTCGACTGTTTTTGGGCGTGTTTCATGGCGGAAACTCCCGAAGGCCGGGTCGACGACGTTGCCCCCGAGGAGGAAGGCATGCTCAACCCAGCCTCGAGCGAACGCCGTCACCTCGACCGCATACTCCACCGACCTCGCGCTCCGACGGCTCCGGCCGGACAAGTGGCGGCCGATGCGCGACGCCGACCTTGGCGGCGAGCGACGCAAAGGCCTACCGTGACCACGAGCAACACCCAGTAGACGCCCCCCACCTCACCGCCGAGCCGGGCGGGCACGGAGGCATGGCCCGTGACGCCCACCGTGGATTCTCGAGGATGATGATGGTCCTCCACTCTTCACTCGCTGAGCGAACGCCCTTGGCGGCGGCTGCTCCAACAAGCTACCACCACCAACGATTACCCGCCGAGTGGAGAACTCGGCGGAGATTCGGCGATTGTGGATCGCGCCGCCGCACCTGCAGCGGAAAGCTCACGATCTCGGGCGACGAGGAGCCTCTCCGAGTCACCACACGATGGACGGTCACCGAGACCGAGAGCCATCTGTACACCAACCAGCTCGGGGTGTTTTCGGGAGAGCCTGCCACCGTGCAGAACGCGTCGGGCCCGTTCGAGATGCTCGGGTCATCCTCAACGCCCGAGCACGAGAATACAGCCCGCGCCGGGGGGCGCTTCGACCCCGAGGAGGAGGGGGGGAAGCCCGCCTCCCCGGGACCACCGGGCGTTCGGGCGGCATATTCTTCGCTCGCCCTTCCCACGGCGCTTCCGTGCGCCGACCACCATCACCAAATGCTGCGGGGAGACGAACCCCAAGACGTGGGTCGGAAGACTACCGCCTTGCATGCGAGGCGGGGGGGAGGCGACCATGAGTACTTCATCATAAGGAACCTTCCTCTCTGTATCTGGGTGACTCTGCGCGGACTTGGCTAGAACACCTCCCGAGGGGTGTATAAACGTTAGGCGGCACCTGCGTCGACATCTTCGTCGACAATTTCGTGGCACGTATTCTCGCCACAGGAACCCCTGAGATGCTGCAATGCCGCGAAGTCGGACGAGTCCCCGCGCGACTACATCAAGCGCTTCTCCAAGCAGTGCACGAGCCTCTCTCACGTCACCGACGCCGACGTGATTGGGGCCTTCATCTCCGGCACGTCCTGTAAGACTTTGGTGCACGAGTGGGCGCCGCCCACCTCGTACCACCAAGGAACTCCTCGACGTAGCAACCGGCCTTCGTCGGGGGGAGGACGCGGTGGGCGCAATCTTCAACTCCCGCGGCAAGGCGAAGCGGGAGGAGGAGGGCGACGACGACCCCACCGACCGCAAGGGCCAGAAGAAAAAGAAGGGCCGTAAAGGACGACGGCAGAACGACGGCGAGCTCGTTGCTGCAATCGACACCAAGGGGAAGAAGAAGGCACCGGCGAAGCCGCCAACCGACTACTTCGAAAAAGATTTCGGACCAGCCGTGCCCTCATCATGATGGGGTGTGATGAAACACACTCTCCGTGAGTGTCGCCTCATCCCCAAGTTCTTTGGGGAGAGAAGGGCAAGCCGGAGGCAAAGAGGAAAGCCGGCTCGCCTCCTAAAACGATGAATGGGGGAGGACGAGTCAGGATTTCCCCACGTCACCGATTGTCTCATGATTTTTGGAGGACCGGACTACTACGCCACGAGGCGGCAGCGCAAGCTCGAGCGGCGCATGGTCTCGCCAAGTCGAGGCAATCGTGCCCACACCATCCAAATGGGCAAAAGCACCCCATCACCTTCGACCGGTCCGACCATCCGAGTATGCGTTTAATCCAGGCGGTACCCACTGTCGTCGACCCCATCATCGGTACCAAAGCGCCTCACCAAGGTGCCGATGGATGGGGGAGCGGCCTCAACATCATCTACTGACCACCATCGACGCCATGGGGGTCAACCGCGCCAAGATCCGCCTGGGGGGCGCCGTTCCATGGAGTTGTGCCGGACAATAAGCACAGGTGCGGTCGGGGCAGATCGACCTGCCCGTCACGTTCGGCACTCACACTAACTTTCGCACCGAGGTGTTGACATTTTAGGTGGTAAACTTCCCGGCTCTTACCATGCAAGATTGGGTCGGCCGTGCTACGCCAAGTTCATGGCCGTCCCAAACTACACCTACCTCAAGCTCAAGATGCCGGGCCCCCCGCTGGATCATCACTTGTGCACTCGTCGGTGCGGCATGCGCACTGCGGGCGACATCGAGCAAAGGCGACGTGGTCTGAGTCGGTCTTTGAACTCCCACGAGCCGTACATCATCAACACCCTCGCCGGCGACGACCAGGACATGCCGGACGTCCCGAAGGCCACCGCGTCCTTCACGCCCGACAGGGACACCAAGCTTGTGCCCCTCGACCCCAGCAGCTCCGACGGCATGACGGTGCGGATCGGCACCGGGCTCGACCCCAAATAGGAAGACGCGCTCGTCGACTTCCTCCGCACGAACCGAAGCATCTTAGCGTCGAGGCCCTCGGACATGCGGCATTCCGAGGGATGTCGCCGAGCACGCCTTATGGATCAAGCCCGACTCCAAGCCGGTGAAAAACAACGCTGCGCCGCTTCGATGAGGTAAAGCGTAGAGTAATTGGTGAGGAGGTTAAAAAGTTGTTAGCGGCTGGGTTCATTAAGGAAGTGTATCATCTAGAGTGGTTAGCTAATCCTGTCATTGTTCAAAAGAAAGGCGGGAAATGGAGAATGTGTGTTGACTATACCGGTCTAAACAAAGCGTGTCCTAAGGATCCGTTTCCTTTGCCGCGCATAGATCAGGTTGTCGACTCCACCTCTGGGTGCGAGACCCTATGCTTCCTTGATGCCTATTCTCGTTATCACCGGATCAAGATGCGTGAATCCGATCAACACGCCACTTCGTTCATCACCCCGTTCGGTTAAATGCTTTTACGTGACCATGCCATTCGGGCTTAAGAATGCGGGCGCAACCTTCCGGCGTTGCATGGTGAGAGTCTTCGGCAAGCTCATCGGAGAGATTGTCGAGGTTTACGTGGGACGACATCGTTGTCAAGTCCAAAATGCAGCCGGGCAGTCTCGTGGCCGATCTGGAGCTAGCCTTCGCTCGGCTCAACAAAAGGCACATCAAACTCAACCCCGAAAAATGCGTTTTTCGGGGTGCCTAGAGGGATGTTTTGGGGTTTATCGTTTCGCAACGAGGCATCGAAGCCAACCCCGACAAAATCAAGGCTATCACCGAAATGAAGCCTATTCGGGACCTCAAGGGGTTGCGGCATATCACGGGGTGCCTCGCCGCACTCGATCGGTTCATATCACGCCTAGGTGAACGGGGTGCGCCCCCTGCACCGGCTCCTCAAGAAAGCCGACCAGTTCACGTGGGACCGACGAGGCTCAAGAGGCGCTAGATAAGCTCAAGGAACTGTTGACCCCGGTCCCCGATCCTTACTCCTCCCGCGAAGGAGGAACCTTTGCTCCTCTACATCACTTCAACCACCCAAGTGGTGAGCACCGCGTTCGTCGTAGAGCGAGTCGAAGAGGGACGCACTCTAAAAGTGCAGCGCCCAGTTTATTTCATTAGCGAAGTCTTGTCCGACACCAAGACACGCCATCCGCAAATCCAAAAGTTGGCGTACGCCCTCCTCATCACGAAGAGGAAGCTAAAGCACTACTTCGAGGCACACCCCGTCACCGTGGTGTCGACCTTTCCCCTAGGAGAGGTCATTCAGAACCCTGAAGCCACGGGCCGGATAGCCAAGTGGGCGCTCGAGCTGATGGGTTACGAAATCACCTACGCGGCTCGCACGGCGATCAAGTCGCAGGTTCTGGCCGACTTTATCGCGGAATGGACCGAAGTCCAGCTGCCTCCAGCCCCCATCCAGCATGAATGCTGGAAGCTCTTCTTTGACGGCTCATTGATGAAGAGTGGTGCCGGAGCCGGCCTAGTATTTATATCTCCACTTGGGGTCAGAATGAAGTATCTTTGTACGACTTCACTTCAAAGCCTCCAATAACGTCGCGAATACGAGGCCCCGTAAACGGCTTGCGATAGCCAAAGAACTCGGCGTAAAACGCCCGAGGTCCGGGGGCGACTCGCAGCTTGTCGTTGATCATGTCATGAAGGAGTCGAACATCACGACCCCAAGATGGCAGCCCACTGCCAGGAGGTGCGTAAACTCGAAGAGTCCTTCGACGGCACGGAGCTAAGCCACGTCCTTCGACGGGACAACGAAGAAGCGGCGCCCGCCAAAATGGCCTCAAATCGAGACCACATCCCAAAGTGGGATATTCGCTTGGGATCTTGTCCAGCCCTCGGTAAAAGTTGGAGAAAAAGGAACCGACTCCACCTCCGACCCCGAGGCGGCTCGATCGACCCTTGAGCAGGACCACCTGCCTCCTCCAACCCCGGGGTGGTGCGCCCGACCCCTGGGGGACGACCCCTCTTCTGAACCTACCGTCTTCATAGTCACGAGAGTAGAGGAGGGGTTGACCTCTTCAGACCCCGAGCCTGAGGAGGACTGGAGGATGCCATATCTCGACCGCCTCGCTCGAGAAATCTTGCCGCAGGGGAAGGGCGGAGGCTTCGGCGGCTAGCTTCGCCGAGCCAAGTCATTCGTCATCATCGATGGAGAGCTGTATAAAAAGGGGCACTCGGGCATCCTTCATCGATGCATTCCTGTCGCTCACGGGGCGCCTATTTGGAGGATATCCACGCAGGCATCTGTGGACATCACGCCGCGCCGCGGACGATCGTGGCCAAGGCTTACCGCCAAGGTTTCTACTGGCCCACGGCGGTGGCGGACGCAACGAAAATCGTCCGGTTCTACAAAGGATGTCGATACGCTAAGCGGACACATTTGCCGGGCGCAGTCCTCTGAGACGATCCCCTCACATGGCCGTTCGCGGTATGGGGCCTGGATCTAGTAGGGCCCCTCCTCAAAGCGCCCGGAGGCTTCACTCACGTTCTGGTCGCGATTGATAAGTTCACGAAGTGGATCGAGGCTCGACCCCTCGCCACCATCAAGTCTGACCAGAGTTTGTTGTTTTTCACCGACATCATTTATAGCTTTGGTGTACCCAACTCGATCATCACGGACAACGGCACGCAGTTCACTGGGAAGAAGTTCCTGGTGTTTTGTGACGAGTTAACATCCGTGTCGATTGGGCGTCTGTCGCGAATCCTCGCACTAACGGGCAGGTTGAGCGAGCAAACGGCATGATCCTCCAAGGCTTGAAGTCTCGGATCTTCAATCGTCTCAATCAGTATGGCCGACGATGGCTCACTGAGCTCCCAGCGGTGCTGTGGAGTCTGAGTGTAACATTCTAAATGTTAATCAAGTGCATTGCATTTGCATTATTGCATAAAGCATCATTTTGCATTTTATTACAAGCAAAAGCTATCACAAGTTTCCATGTGTGCAACATACATGAGTGTAACAATCTCAAAAAGTTGCTTAAAAATGTTTAGAATTATATGTGAGATAGGGTTTATATATAACTTTTTTGCCTAAACATGCTCACATGTGATGATATTGTTCAATATGCTTTTTATCAAGTTGCTATGTAGCTTAGCATGTAAGTATATGATCTGTTCAGTTTTTGGCTATAAGCCCTAAATGAAAGTTGAAGTACAAAATATATGCAGCAACTTTTATTTAAGGGCCTAAGGCTAAATCCCATCCTAAATTGCTCAAACAGTGGCCTTAAATTTGAATTTGAATTAAAATCAGCAACTAACTTAGAATTTTTCTAAGTCCTGGAACTCAGCATTAAGTTCGATTTTTAAGGCTATGCAATTCTATTTTACTTGAACCAATTTCTGGAAACCAGTTCACTGTTTGTTGGTATAAAGTTTCTACTTTAATGATGTGATTTTGGTTGGGGTTAGTTGCTGTTAGTTAGCTCTTAATTAGTTGCCTAACATAGCTAATCAAGGTAATTAGAACCCTGCTTAACTGAATGAAGCTAAACGAGAGGTTGCAGTGTGTTTTTAGGGTGGTTTAGCACCTTTTAATTTGCAAACTAATCCAAATTAGAGTTTGATCTCTTAACCAAAGTTGCAGCCCACATATCAAAGAGCACCGTGGTGAAATTGGTTTGCGTTTTGGTGGCCTGAACAGAGGATTAGAGCGAGGAGAATATAGGGCTTTCAGTCGGCTACGGTGTTCGGCTGGGGGAGGCAGCTTCCCGTCGATTTTATTGTGGCCGCCGGTGATTGGCCGCCGTCGCCACGCCGTGTTGCCTCTCGTTCTTTACGCCGCGCTGGTCCTGTGAGACCGGAGAGCTCGTGCGCCGCCATACCGTTGCCATGCCGTTTCCACCGCCGCCGGCTTCGCCGCCCGTTCCCCTTCCTTCTCTCTCTGCTCACCGGCGACACGACTACGGTCGTCCGGACTTTGCGCTAGCGGCCGCCCATGTGTTGATTGCCACGGGAACGACTTCGTGAAGCTGCTAACCATCTCCCAGTACGCGGCATTGCCTATAAAAGCCAGCTCTGGCCGCCGATCACCATTTTTCTTCTTCTTCCTCGTCGACGACCGAACATCACCTCTCGGTGAAATTCACCATCAACACTCCTTTGCTTTCCAATTAAACTTGACGCTAGCTCCGCAACCCCTTGCTTGGCGTCGATTGCACCCACTCACACTAGTTGCCATCGACCTAATTGCTCGACGGCCCTTGTCTTCCTCGCGGCCGGCCGGAGTGCCGCCGTGCTTAGCGCCACCCTCGTCAAGCCACTCTGGTAAACCAAACAACTTGCCGTTTGTTGTTTTGGTTTCATCTTGAACCGTAAATCATGGTCAGCTCATCCTTTTGGTCCATAATGTGCAGAGCACGTCGGAACAGTTTCCACTGCCATGTTCACGTCGCCGGAGACGCCATCTTCCCTGGCCAGTCACCTTTGAGCTGTCTTCGACGCAACCAACGTGAGCACCGTGACCATCGATGATCACCGATAGATGCCAAACCCTATAATTTAACTCTAGGACACACTAACGGCCAGAACATGCCACGCCGGCGAGCTCCGCCGAGCCGCCACGGCAGCGGTCGGGGGCATAAAAATGTCTTAGTTGATCGATTCGTAGCTTGTTCGTGTTCTCCGTGATGTTTCGCAAGAGATAAAAGCCGTAGCATCACCGGAGAAGTAGCCGGAGCTCGCCGTTGTATGAGCCGAGCACCGCCCGTGCCGCCATGGCCGACGGGATGCTCGCCGTGATGTTTGCCGAGTCTAACCAACCGCCCAGGTTGATGCGCGGGATCATCCCGAGCACGTAGGTGCTAACTCCGTCGCCCGGCAACCTCGCCGTCGGCGAGGGAACGCCGGTCAACGGGCATCGCCGCCGTGGTCAGCGTGAGGAGCACTGTGCGCTGACCGGCGGGGCCGCCTGTCCACCACTGCGCTGCTGGAAGCGCACCGTGCACGGTTGTTTTCCATTTATTCAAATTTCCAAATAGTGCTCAGATTTGTCTTTTTTGTAGAAAAATAATTAAAGCTCCAAAAATTCTGAAAATTTTTGTGTAGCCTCCCTGTGATGGAATCTATGTGAGAAAAATATGAAACCTAGAAAAATAGCTATTTTGGTTTGATCAAAAATTACCCCTTTTAATTAATAAATGGACATTCTTTGATTTTTCTAGAATAAAATATTAATCCAAAAATCATGAAAATTATTTTTCACTCATTTCATGATAGTACCAGTCTGTATAAAAAGTTTGAGAAGATTTTGAAGATGTTTTATAAAATCATTATTTCTAAAATTAGAAATAAGAGAAAAAGAAAAGGGTATGATTTCATGTGTGTGATGTTTGAAGATTCTAAGTTTATGCTTTGCTGTTTTAGATTCATAACGTACTGTTTAGCCTTTAAGTATTTCCATTATTTCATATATGCTTTATTATTTCATGTCACATTTCTTAGAAAGTATATAAATACATGTATATGCATTATATACCTTTAAAAGAAAACACTACCATGTGATGCGTGAATAACTTCCTATGTTATTTTGTTTTGCCTTGGATCATGAACCCCACTGCATCTTCTTCGCTTAGTAATAATAATCTTAATATACTTGGTTAGTAGATAATGTTTGTTCCTTGTAGTAATTAAAATGAACTTTCCGAAAAAGAGATATACACATACTCAGTAAATGTGATAACAAGTACTGTGTGGCTTCTTTTACACAACTCTGATAATATAGTGTTGTCATCAGAGAAAGAGAACTGCACACATGGAACCTTATGTAGCTTTCCATCATTACCATTTGCATGATCATCGCATCACGCATCATTTCATGTCATGACATGCTACCATCATGCCTTCTATATGCATTCTTGGTATTTATGCAACACATACATTCATATAGGATCCGAGGGAGAACCTACAATCGAGTACACCGTGATCGAGGAGGATCCGCAGGAGGCAAACACCGAAGGAGGAGAAGAAACCACTGACCCATTGCCGGAGTGCCCGAACCACGGTCCCTCTACTTTTCGCCGAGGCAAGCCCCGGAGCATCCTATTAACCCATTCTATTTGAAATGCAAATATTTACTCCAATTTACGTTATTTTGTGCATTACGTTATAAGAATTGCGTGACACCGTTGTTGCATGTACACCTTGACCACTCAAATACATCCTTTTTATTCTACTAGTATTGGTAGATAGTTGATGCTTAGCCATGCTTAGATAATTAGAAGTCGGATGAGTCCTGTCATCCGCAACCCGAGGTTGATACTTGTGATGTCCTTAATCATATGATGAATAATAATTGGAGACCGGACGGAGATTGTGTTTTCCGTCTGTGTCGATTAAAGACCGAGCCGTATTCTGGATCTAGGTGTGAGATTGAACGTACCTTCACATAACCGCCGAATAACTCGTTTCGACGGTAAAACTGATTAGCCTATTCGAGGTGGTTCTTGAACCGCTGAATGCATTGCTGGGACGAACGGACGGGAATAGGGTACTGGTCAAGACCCTGCGTGACTACGGGCTACGGGCTGAACGGGCACGACTTGTGAGACGCAGTACCATGAGCTTTGCAACCGGATTCAATTCCATCTTTCGAATAGAGTGAGTGAAAGTGACTCGAGCAGGGCTTTGGTCCGGCTTGCGAGGGTGTGTGATACGGGCTTTACCCACCTGGTGTAATCGATTTGAATCGCCGTCTCTCCCGGATAGTGAGAAACTCATACTTGACCGTAGAGACGTAGTTAAGAAAGAATAACTACATGTTGAGATTAAAAGGACTATATTATGGTACCTCAATTCATAGATTTGTTTGTTATAAAATACAAGATGACGTAGTCAATGCAAAGGTATATTTAGATAATTAAAGTATAGTGGTTTGATAATACTTGAAATAAGGATCAAGTTTAGTAAGCGCTTCTCCGCAAAGCTTGCTAGCCAATAAACCTTCCTTTCATATTAGTCGGGATATCCTTGAAACATTTTTCTCTTCCCCGTCGGGTAAGTCTTATGGAGTACAATTGAGTACTCGTGGTTTTACCCATCGTTGCAGGGTGACATGCTTTATGAGGATTATTGTGTTACGTGCTTTAGTCCCGTGGATGATGTGGATGAGTAAGGGCCATCGGGCTTGGTCAGTATCTATAACTCCATCACCTTGCTTGTACAGAGGCTTGAATAAAACCGGTGATGTAAAAACACTTATGTTATTGTAGTTTGAAATAAAGAATACTTTCATGTAACATATTTGGAACCGGTGTTGTAATAACACTCGATGTATAATTATTTTTCCGCCGTACTGTATGCCGATGTATGATATACCTTGATCATGATCCCGGGTTGTAAGTTGATTTACCGAGGTCCTTCGTGACACTCGGCGGACTACCGGATTTATTCGAGAAGCGGTGTATGCGCGTCAACGTTATTACGGGGACAGTTATGCTTAATCTCGGATGGATTGGTCGGTTCTGTCACACTGAGAACGACCCCGAGCAGAGCAACCGGGCATACCCCTTTCTACATGGTCTACGGGGGCAGGCCGCCCCGCCTACCGACTGAATATGGGGCCCCACGGGTCGGGGCTTACACGGAGCCGTGAACTGCACCTACCCGGAAGATGCCATGGACCAGCTCGATGAAGCCCGCGACGTCGCGCCGCTTCACTCGCTAAGTACCTGCAGTCCCTACGCCGCGGCACCACGCTCGGCGGGTGCGAGGTCGGCGTTTAACGTCGGAGACCTTGTCTTACGTGTGCGGCAGGACACCAAAGGGCGTCACAAGCCGACGCCACCATGGGAGGGGCCCTTCACCATTGCCGAGGTTCTCCGACCCGAGCGCATAAACCGAAGGATGACAAGGGGCAAATTGTCAAAAACGCCTGGAACATCGAGCAGTTACGTCGTTTCTATCCTTAAAAGTTTTTTTTCCGATTCGCATTATGTACTTCGCTATGTACTTGTACCTTTTCTTGCTATCAACTAGTTGAGCATGTTTAATATGAGAAACTCCTTTTCATAAAACAATGTCTCGACCCCTGCAGTCGGTACTTATCTTTCTCTTATTAAAAGCTGAAAAGGCAAACCGTCCGATTTCAAGTCATGCTCCGGCCCTCTTGCTCAAAAGGTTGTGCATAGGAAAAAAAGGTGGTCCTAGCACCCAAAAACGTCCTGGCTGCCTTGTCTAACGCCCCGGTGGCTAATGATACAGTCAGGTGAGGGTCGGCTAGCTATGTCTGACCGTAACACGGCCTTTAAGTAAAAGGGCGTTGCCTGCGTGAGAATTAGCCGGCTTACCATGTCCCTAAGTTAAAAAAAAAGATCTCGAAGGTCGAGAGTCGTAGACTTTGGGCGCCTAAATAAGGTAACTTTCCACCGGGTGCGGCATGTCTCACCCGGGCGGGTGTCCAAATACGAAAGCAATCCGTCCTTTCTAGAGATATTTTTCTTCATCAAAAAAAGGGGAATAATTCGAAAACTAAAACAAAGACAAGTCAACCACAAGTTATTACACATAATAAAGTCTTTGGGCATCAAAAAGCCCACAAACCAAAAGTAAGTAAATGTTTTTACTCCCGCTGAGGGAGCACTAGGTTCGCCAAAGCGGTCGGCAAGAGCGTCAAGCACTATCCGCCACTAGCACGTGAAGAGCCTCGACGCCCGGCCTCGAAACCTCCCCGAAATATCCCTCGCCGACGCCATCAAAGTTGAAGCTCTCATCGTAGGAGAGCGGATAATGGCAAACGCCCCCCGATCCCGCCGAAGAGCATCGCGCTTCCGTGACCGGATCCATGGGGCAAGGCAAGGGATAACCGCGGTGAGGGAGCCATCAGGGGCAGGGTCGACACCGGCGTCGCCGAGGACCAGGCGCTCGGGCGGCAAAGACACAGACCGGCGCTTCGCCGCAGAGCTGCGAAGTGGACGCGCGAAGCGTAGCCACCTCCTCGGACACCAGCTGGGCCGCGTTTCGGCGCGTCCATCTTTCGCCGCTGGGCCAAGGCTTCCAGCTTCGCTTCTTGAGAGCGGCGACCGCCCCCGAAGCTTGTTCGCGCGCACGCGGATACGGGTCTCGGACGCCAGCGGGCCGCCGCCGCGCCACGACGGAGGCGCCCTGCTCTAGACGCCTCCTGTCCAGTCCCGTCCTCCGCCCGGGAAGCCGATCAGCCTGTTCCGCCTCCCCGAGCAACTCCCGACATGGGCGTTGCACCGCTCAAGCTCCTCCCGACGCGCCGCCGCCTCCGCGTCATCCGCTTCTTGCCGGTGCGCAGGAGGTCCTTGTACTGCCTCCACGTCCCCGATGTCGTGGCCGGCGTCTCTCAAGCCGGGCCGGAGATCCTCAATCGTCTCCATCACCTCCCTCCCACGGGGGATGTTGCTCGTACAAGAGACGAGACTTCACCCGGCCCATATGCAGTGCCGATGAGGCCGGACGCCGACGCCGTGACATTCCCCCGAGCACGCCTCGCTCGGGCGCGATCCGGGCCGCACCCTCCCGCGCCCTCGGCGGTGGACCGGGCCACGGGAGAGGGTCGATCGAGCCGGCCCAACATCCCCTCGTGGAGGGGGATCGACGCCTGTAGCCAGGGTCGGAACGAGCTGACTCATGCCCACTCAAGGCCCCTTTGCGGCTTCGGTGGCTCGAGTGGTCGCACTGGGACCCAATCACGAGCACGGCCCCCCCATGGTGTGGGCCATCTCATCCAGATTCTGGGGCCGCGCCCAAGCGCCCCCCTCGTCCGACCCACCTTCCTGACCAAGATGGGATTCCTCGAGCAGCCCGCCACGCCGCCTCACCTCCTGGAAGGGAAGGGTCGACGGCCTCTGGTCGGACTCCGCCGAGCCGGACGCCGAGCTCCTCCCTCCTCCGATCCGAGAGGGGGTCAGGGTCACGCTCCTCCCGGAGGCGATTCTCCGCCCGCCTCGCCTTCCTCCTCTCCTTCTTGGTGTGACGAGCCTCAGAGGCGGCCACGCTCGCCGCCGCCGGGCCGCGCATGGGGAGAGGCACCGGATCTTCCTTCAAAGGCAGACTGGGCTGGTGCGGTGGAAATACGCCAGAACGGCTCGAAGAAAGGAAAGGAAAACCTAAACAATCAGATACTCACGAATGTCACGGCGTCGGCGTCCGGCTCATCATCGGGGCTGGTCCGCACGGGCGACTGGGGGTACCGGTGCGCCGGGCGGAGTTCTTCGGTGCCGCCAACAAGTTTCGAGTCGACGGGTGGCGCCGGGGGCCGAAAAACGGCCCTCCCTAAGCACCGTGCCTCGGGGTCGGAGCCGGCCACCATCCCCTACAGCGGGAGGCGGCGCGACATCAGCGGGGCGCCACCCGCGCCGGAGCCAGGCATCCACAATGCCGGGCCCTGGCCAAGCCCCCGGTGTCGCAAGATCCCGATGGCCTCCGTGTGATGCTCAAGCTTCTCGACCTCCTTCGAGTTCACCCCGACGCGCCATTTTATCGGGCGCCGGAGAACGACACGCCGGAGAAATCGGGAGCGGCGCCGCCTCCGAAGTTCTTGAGGTAGAACCACCCGAGTGCCACCTCGGGTTCGACGTGGACGCCTTCACATCCACGTAGAACTTAGTGCGCCCCCACGGGGAGCGATGCCGGCGCATCCCGTGGGGGGGAGGTCAGACCCGGCGCGTCGTCCTTCGCCCACCGCTTCACCAACTCTGCAGAGAAGAAAAACTTCCACAGCCCGAAATGAGGCGGAATCCCTGTGTATCCTCGATAAGGCAACGAACACCGCCATATGCGTAATCCCGTTGGGATTCGGATGGTGGAGCTCGACGCCGTAATGGCATCGAATCACAAGACGAAGTCATGAACGGGGACACCGAGCCCCCCGCTCATGAAAAAGCCGCGAAGGAGACGATGTATCCCATCGGCGGCCAAGGAGATTCGTCCTCCAGTGGGAGAATCCACTCCCCCGCCTCTGTCAAGGGTGGCAGAACGCCCTCCGCCACGAGGCGCTCCATCTCCGACGCCGTCGTTGCCGCGCTGCCACGGGAGTACGCCTCCACTCGCCATTGAGGTGAGAGATGGGACGTGGGAAGACGAGGACGCGCATACGACGGCGGCGGCGGCGGCGGAAGGAGCAAGCGAGGCAGAGAGGACTCAGGGGCTTTTCTGGCCGCGAAACAAAGATGCACAAAGGCGGCTAAGGAAAAGCCTCTTCCTTCCTCTCAACGCCTTAAAAAGAGAACAAACCGCCCGTTGCGCTGCTCTTAGGGACGGGCGACGTGCCCTGTGCCTACGGACAGATAAGCACGCTGGCTCGAGCGCATTAACTCCGCCTGGCGCAGGGCGGCCGCGCCGCGTGCCGATTTGTTCCGCCCCGCCCCGCCGGAGCCACTGCGGGCGCCCGGCCCTGCAGCGACCCCTTTGGGGAGCCTCGGGTCCCGTTGACCACAGAGGGCGGGGCGGCGCGCCACGAAGCAGGCCTACGAAGGGGTAATCATGAAGTCGGGGTTGGCCGGACCGATGCGATATCTTTGTCTGTTTCTAGACCCTCGGTGGAGAAAACCCTAAAGCTACTGTTCGCCGAAGAACAAGAAAACCCCAACGAAAAAGGGTCCGCTCGATCAATCGTTACCGTGGCTCGAACACCACCCAGATCAAAGACGACTTTAAAACAAACTTTGACAGAAGATTGAGAATGAGCACTTGTTCATCAGGCATGTAATCACGGACTGAGGAAATGCCTCGAAGGCGAATCTAAAAACAAAAAACCGCCCCAGCGGCGTCAAGCAAAAGCCCGCGGCATGACTACCCTACGCCCACGACCGCCGCCGGCGCCCAACATGGAAAGGATCATGAAGGCGCGGCGCCCACCCGCCCCGCGGGCTCGGGTACATATCCTCCAAGAAGACGGAGATCAACCCGCAGAACGCCGACGGGTGGGACGCCGTGGGCGGAGCCACGCCGATCGAAGATCCCATGGCGCCTCAGGCGCGGCCGCGGATCACCTCCTCCGCCGCCACCACCCCTCCGCTGACGGCATCGGCGGGCGCTCGCATCGGGCGCACTGTGCCTGTCCCCGAGGCGCTGCCCTCGGGGGAGCCGGGATGTAGCCCCGGAGGTCGACGCGGAACGGCGGTGCGCTATCGCCGCTGAGGTCGCCTCGGGGCGACGCCGGGACGCCACGTCGCGGATACGGGCCAAGCACGCGGCTCGCCCGCCCGCCAGGTTGGCGCTGGAGCCCGGACGTAGGCCACAGTGGCCTCGCCGCCGGGCATGACCTGGAGCCGGCCGTGAGCCCAGCCACGCGCTGCCCGCCTCCTTTCAAAGTTGGGCGCAAGGCCTCCCGTCCCCCCCCCTCCTCCGGGTCGGTCACGCGACGACGACCGCGCTTAAGGCGAGCGCGCGGAGCTCTTTCGACGGTCTCCGCTGCCTCGCCGCCCCCGGCCGGCCCCCGCGGCGTCGCCGGCTACGGAAGGGGGCGGCGAGGGGCCGGCACGCAAGAGATCACCCCGTGAGAACAAGCATTCGGCACGAGATGAGAAAAACCCTTCTCCATTGCAAACACCGGGCCGGAGAAAACCCTCCTCCCATTTGTGGGCAATGTACTACCCGGGATGCGGCGGCGGCCGGCTGGGGCTCCTCCGACGAGCCCTCCTCCACCGGCGTCTTTTCCCGCGATCCATCACACTCTCTCTCTCGCTTCCCCGACGGACGGACGGCGGCCGAGGAGGAAGAAGGAGAGAAGTACTAGATGGCCGAGGTGCGAGCGAGGAAGGAAAGGGTGATCGGATCCGTCCACACACACCACGCCTCCTTAAAAAGATGGCCGACGCCTATGTGGATCCGAAAAACGCCTCTTGGCGTTCCACGCCGCCCATCATTGCGACCGCGGCATCGCGGCGCTGCCGTGGAGGGAGTCGAACCGCCGCTGGCCGAAAGCGCCCCGAGGCATCATTAACCCCGAGGCCGCGAAGCCCTCGACGCCTCATCTTGGCGCCGAAAAGGGGGGCGAGCAAAACCGTAATACCCTTATGATAAAACGGAGAGTCGCATCCGCAATGCGACACGATTCCACCTCCTGTCACCAAGCGCAGCCACGACTATACGGGCCACGGTTTGAGCCTCCGCACGAGTGTACCACCCGCAGAAGGCTCGGGTTACATTCCATGGCCTGCAAGCTCGCGCACACCCACCTGGGAAGAAAGAACCGCGACATGCTGAGCCCTCCGCACGAGTATACCACTCCCGCAGAAGGCTCGGGGGGCTATCCGACCTGCGAGGCCAAGCACCCCACCCAAGGCAAAATATTCAGAAAAACCCTCCGAAGTTTCCCTTGGCGTAACGAGTCTAGCATAAAGAGGAACATCCAGTTCCACCCCATGCTCGGGGGCTACTGTCGAGGGTCAAAACCACGGCCCTCTAAGGACCGGGATAAAGCGACTTTCAAAAACAAAAACACCCTGCCAGATCAGGGTCCTCGTGGCCCAGCCCACGGCATGAAACTTAAAGCATTTCAGGCCCAGCCGCGGCAACCAACTAAGGCCCACGGGATAAAAGCCACCGCCAGGGGATCGACCCCCCGGGGCAAACTCCGATTCGCCCGACCCCTACCCATCGCGGGGGGGGGGTCGGCGTCCGACCCTGTCCCGACGAACAGAGTCAGGACGCGCCGTGCAGATTCCTGCCAAGACAGGCCAAGGCTATGCAGTTCCGTAAGCCACGGGGATACGCCGCATATTCTTTGGTAGAAGGGGACGGGGCCGCCAAGTAACCTGTGGGCATTTCGTTGCTCCCACGCCTCCTACCCGACAGGCAGTGCAAGGTTGACCCCCCGCAGACGACTCCGGCACGTATGGAAGCCCCGTGTGTGCGTCTCCGTTAAGGGGGCGCGGGGCCCGCACCGCCCCATGACAAGTGCATCCCGACCGGTACGAATAAAGGAACGCCGCCATACCGACACCGCGGGCCAAGGTACCGGACGGCGACCGAGCCAAGAAACATCCCGCAAGGCAAACCAGAGCGCCGGGAATCAGCCCCCGCACGCCGGGCAACTCCACGGCCGGCTCCCCTATAGGCCGGCATTTGACCCGAGAGTACCTACAACCAACTAAACCGCACAACCCCGTTCGGGCATAGCCCCGCTTTACCCCGAAAGGGCTACAAGGCCAAGAGGAGGGACGATGACGCTCGCTACAAGTGCACCACGGCGCTTCCGGGAACGTCCCAACCCTTGTAGGCCACGACTTCTTGATCACTACACGCCGCATGCCCTCTCCCCGTGAGCCTCACCTTGAACTATAAAAGGGAGGACTTGGGCCCCCGAGCGTGTGTCCATCACCCGATTCACACTACACACACGAAACACTTAACCACGAACCTAGCTTTCTTACTCCGAGACTTGGGAGCCTGTCCCTCTCTCGACCCCTCTTGTACCGCCCCATACAAGCTCCCCCGAGTAACACGACCGCTCTCACCGGACGTAGGGTAAAATCGCCCGAACCAAGATACATCATCGTGTCCACTCGGGAAACCATCTCGAGGATAAGTGTGCTCTCTTTCGATTACTCGTTGGTGTCCATTCTCGACACCGACAGCCACGGAATATATATAATCGCTAACCCTGATTCCGTGGCTAATGGGCCTTCTTACGCCGGATTGCTAGAGGCCCATTAGCGCAATATGGATGGACCGATGGAACGCTTACTAGGCCAAGATTAGTAGGTAAGGCTATAACGACAACTATTGTGAGATAAATTCTAAATCCTACCACGACATGTATTCGGGGCGTAGGGGAGTATTTTTATCGGTATGATCCTAACACAACATCACAAAAACATATACCAACATCAAACATTAGACATTCGCAGTGTGACTTCGGGATTATTTTATATTCCATTTATGAGCCTTTCAAGATTTGAGTGAATCAGAGTCATTGTCTATTTGTCCTGTGATGACTCATGTTTGATCTTAAAATGCTTCCCCAAAGTGGGTCCCTCCTCGTCATCTTTTCCCTACTCCACTTCCCCTCTACCGTCCTCTGTCTCGCCGTCTCATTCTCTACACGACTCAACTCAAGCCCCATTTGGGAGAGTCTGGATCGAGATCTTCGACATGATTTACATGAAGATCAAGCCCAGATACAAGAAACTAATGGACGACCTGGAAGAACCCACCTGGAGGAACCTGTTCTGGGAATATCTTTTGGATGTGGGCCTCACGACACTACATCTATGGAAGTCGGGGAAATGGGTAAGCATAATGTTTCTTGCTCTGATTATCCTAGATGCTCAGTCAGGATTCAAGATGAGGGGCAAACTGCCTCTCCCGGAGGACATTGGAGTCAGGCTGATGATTCTCCTGCTGCTCCACGCCAACATTCTCCTGACACGCTTCAATCGACTTGTTCTGAGCGCATGGCGCCGCCCCCTAAGGCGCTAGGGCAGCCATGAATCTCCTGGCATGGAACTGTCGAGGCGCAAGCAGGAGCCTCGGCAGCCCTAGGATGATACATCTTGCCAGGTTGATTGCTGCAACCAAAGCTCAAGTAATTTTCCTATCAGAAACCAAATGCCCCAACATCACTGATAAAGATATCAAAACTCGTTTTAATGTTGATAAAGTTCACATTGTACCAGCTCAAGGCCTTTCAGGTGGCTTATGGCTCCTCTCCAAGAATGAAGTAGAAGTAGAAGTAGTAGACAGTAACCATTTCTTCATCTTTGCTTTGTGCAACCTCCAAAGAGCCCGATGATGATGTTTTTCGATGCGGATAAGTTTCGTGATAATTATGCACTCTAATCCCTCTTTTATGCTTTTCTAAAATAATCCCTAGAAAATATAGAATATGCAAAACTTCGTGGAAATTATCGTTAAAACCCTAGACTAGTGTGTATTCATGTGCCTTTTCATGTCTAAAGTTCTAATAAAAATTGATGGTATCCACCGTCAACAACTCCCCAAGCTTACCTTTTGCCGGCCCCTTGGCAAACAATCTTGGTCTAATTACTAATAAACTTGGATCAGGAGTTCTTTGCTATGCTTTTATTTCTTTTAAGTACACTTATCTTTAAACATAAATTTCCTCCGGTTTAGACAAAACTGCTCTAACTTTTAAACTTACCTATTTTACCTTTAACCATAGGGCTTTACAGCTTATGCACGAGTCTTGAGCAATCAAAAGATAGAACAATCAAGTCAAGCACTATGTCCTAAATTCTTCACAGTACCAATATTCTGGAGTTTTATAAGTTTTTGAAATAAAACTCAGAGCTTAATTGTATGATACCCTTAAGTCTCTTATTATATATGGTATTTATGGATTTCACTGAGGCATTAATGATGTTATGCCTTCCTACAACTAAGGATCATAGTAGAGCTTATAGGAGTGGCAATAACAAGAATGAGCATACTCACAATTCATATATTGTAAAGTCAAACAATAGATCCATAGAGAATCGAGGCATACAATCAAATCAAGATATGCATGTGTATGGAATATGGTGGATAGGTGTATTTACGGTATTTAGTGGCTAATCCTAATTCTACTTTTACTCTTTAAAAATAACTCCCTCCTTAGAACTTTGAACTCTTCGCGGGGAAAACATGGGCTATCTTTATTCTCTCTTCTTTTTTTTTTTTTTTTTTTATTAACTGGGAGGTGGACATCTATGTACCCATTGTTTTAATTGTTGGATACTTGTTCATCTTTTACTCCCTTTTTTCTTCTACTCTTTTTTTAATACTTTTGCATAGCCACATGCATCCTTTGAATATAAATAATTGGAGAGATAATGATAAGAAATTAGATAGGGGCTATCCTATAGGGTATATTTTGAGTGTTTACTCCTAGTGTAGGAGAAAAACATTTTTAAGGTGGATCTGGATGAAAGTGGAAATGACTGCACTTACACCCCAGAGTAGGAGTAATGCATATGTGGGTGGAGTGCGTAAGTGATCTTGATTTTAAAAGCATGACAAGACTCATAAGGTATACGACAAAGGTTGACTGAACTCAATGTAAAGCAAGCAGCATGAATGCGCAAATGTTTTCCTAACGCTAAATGTATTATATGGCTTTGGTAGGAATTTAAACTTTATCATACAAGAGCTCATCATGTAAGATTTTAGGTTTTCAAAATAAATCTCCGAACTTAGTAATGCTAGGAATAAGATAAATAGCAGCTTAGATCTTCATGTATCATATCAATCAATTACCTAGACTTAGCTCAAGCATATGCCTCCACAAATTTTAGGTTCAGAGTAAATTCTTATATCAAAGTAGTTATGTCCAAAACTCAGGAGAATTCATGGTTAAAAACTAGGCACTTGAAAGGAATTACTGTAGAGCAACTATTCATCATCTCCAAGACAAAATTTTAATGTTCTCTAGTTTTTATTTAACTCTTACTAACTAGACATACTCTATGATCACACCTTAATATATAGATAAATATTTTGTTTTTGATTTTAAATTTATTATTTATTTTTTATTTCTATTGGACTTACAAGACTCTAAAGACATGGACCTTCATGTGCCCATATATTTTTGGTATTTTATGACTATATAAAATAGACTCGATAATCACCTAGATATAGTTACCTGATAACTAGGGGATGCTCCTCCCCAAGCTAGATGTTTGCAATACTTGGTGTTGATGATCTTTAGAGTGAGCTAACCAGCAGCAGTCCTGGTGGGTGCCACTGATAGACTCTCTCTTTGTCATAATGTTGTTTCCTGCATAGTTATATTCCAACAAGAAAACCAAAACTTGAGGCTCGAATTTAATAAGAGGTTAGATCACCCAATAAGTAATTGATTATTCTTATGAGTTGATTGCAAATTGATAAGTTCTAGCAGGATTCTCTTTTTAGGATTTTCTAGTTTAATTATATAGAAATTAAATATCTATGTATTATATAGTTGTATTTTTTATGCCACCACAGAAAATATTTATTCTTATGGGGTTTAGGATTTTTTATAATGCAAGAAATTAAATACAGGAGCTATTATTATTTTTTATACCACCACAAGTAAATATTCCTATAGGATTACCACAAGTTTATTCACGTGGGACTTTTAATATTTTATGATGCAGTAAATGAAGCAATAAATATTATTATTTATTTATTTGATATTATTATTATTATTATTTAATATGCATAAAGATGGATATGCTATGGAAAAATTATTAATGTAGATAGGAATACAAATTAACTAGATAACTACCATATTACGTTATGGCAAGGGTTCGGAATTTTAAGTTTACCGACAGAACTTCTTCTTCCACTCTTGTGTATCTCTCCATCTTGAGAGATGGAGGTCTTGATGGTTGCATACCTCTAGTGATGGTGATATCACTTTTGTTCTTTGGTTTGGCCCATAGGTTGAAGTAAAGCTTTAATAGTAGGCTGGCAAAGCATCTTGCTCGGTGTGCATGTTCACAGAACTTTCACTTGTAGAATTAATAAACTTTGCTCGATGCGTTGTCCCGTTTGCAAAACCAAGGCAGAGAGATCAAGTGCATGGGCTCTGCTGGTGAAAACATCAACAGAACCAAATTTATCCCTTTATTTATTTTTCTCTATCCTTAGGCACTTTGAACAAGATAAAGTTGGTATTACATAATTTGTTTATTTATGACATGAGTGGTAAGATCAAAAGATTAAGCATTGAATGTTGCATTTAAGTTCACATGGCAGGAAAGAATGAAATTGTTTAACCAATAGATGGATTGTCTATCTCTATATAAATTTTCACATGAGTGTGACTATCATCTTTCTAAGATCGAATATAATGTTTTGGCTTATTTGGTTAAAACTGTGATTAAAAGAACGGTGCCATGAACAATCTTAAAAGACAGATCATGTTGAGTTAATCAAGTTAATCAATTTAAGTTATAACTCTAACATGTTTGTGCTCTGCATTTATGTGTGCACCAAGATCAAGAGGAGAATAGTGACAACTTACCTTAGGATATTACCTTCATTATTAGAGCGTGATGGCACTAAGTGATGAAGGTTAAATGACTGTGGTCCTTTCTCTTACATGTTGAGTTGTTCATGGATATCTTGTCTTCTCTGTTGCACTCATTCTTTTGCTATCTTTTGCTTCTTTGATCTTTTGACTCTTTTCACTCCAGTCATTATTATGTCTGTAATAGATTAGTGGACAACACATACCTGAATATACAAATTTTGAACACAGGTTGCTTGTCCAGTATTTTATTTTGTTCTGTCTATGCTAATGAAAAGAGTATTGATATTATTTTAGCATAGATCATGTTTTATACAGACATAGCTTGAGGCAAAGTAACTTGCAGTAGAAGATAAAGTGAATAAATCATTAATACTCATAGTTCTATCATTTATGATGAATGAGCTATGTCTTCTTTTTCAAGCATGTGCCCCTGTCTCATCTCTAATTTAAATTTATCGCATGACTTATCCAAATTAATTTTAAAAGTTTTTCTGCAGGGTTAGCCCAATAAAAATATCCAATGTCTACTATAATAATTTCTAGTTCAATAACCAAACTAAACTACATGTCTAATTTAGTTAAGGAAGCCTATTTAACCTAAGCACCACGTTTAATTCAAAAAAACCTTTAGAAGTATGTGCAGTACTTCCAAACCAAATCTTACTATAGCAAACAAAGGTAATATGAAAACACTTATAGAGATTTATTCATTTAGAGATAAAAAGGTAAATAACTGAACATGAGTTAAAAAGTAGATACAACCAATATTAACAACATAGGATTTTCTAAATAAGTCCATTCCTCCAAGCTTGAATTTTGCAAGGCAGATTTAAGTTTGGATGGATATAATTAATGTTGCATGATAATTGGTTGGACATATCTGTTGCTGTCATTAGTTATTTTCTCACTTCAAACCTGAAATGGTTAGTGACAAAAAGCATCCAAAGGAATATTTTCATGAATTCACAAGGGCATTATAGCTATGCTATTTTTTTTTCAAGAGTGGTTATTTTAGGACACAAGGTTATTCTTGGAAAACCTTCTAATTATTGTACGTTGAGTTTGTGCGGCGGTTTCCTCTAGAACACTAGCCTTTGTGTGCCTATATCAAGATTACAACGAGATCTATAATATTTATGATAAATATATGCATCTACAATCACCCTTTTAATGATTTTATGAACAGATATAAAAGGGGGTTGAAGATCTCGTGTGTGGTAATATTAGAGAGACCAAAAGATTCAGAAGATTTCTTATATGACCATGGACTCGATGAAGTGTTTATGAGATAATTTCCATGCTCATCGATGTGATTTCCCTTTTCAAACTCCAAGGGTGTTTCTTCATGGATGTCTATAGGCAACAAGTTTGCCTCTATTATTTCATGCCTATGACATTTATTGGATGTTTTATTTTCTAGAATTTCCTATGAATTGATATCCCTAAGGTTGGTCTCTAAAGCTTTCTCTAAACTTGGGTGAGTTCTGTTTATTAAAGAAATTGATTTAAGCTCACCATTTGAATTTAAATCAAGTTTAGATGCTAGTGCTAAAGCTTCGTCTTCTTCCATCCATTCTTTTACAATAGCATATGTATTTCTAGTATGTTCTATGCATTCCTGCCATTGTCGTTGCTCTTCTTGGATATTCCTATAACTTTTATTCTTGAGATGTCTTGATAGATTTCTAGGGTCATTATAAAGTTTAGTAGAAAGAGCATATAAAGATTCATTGGGGTCAAGGATGGGTTTAGAGATGGGTTCGTAGATATTTCTTGTGGGCATAGAAGGGGAGAAGATAGAATTTACTCCTAAGTGGCTTGGCTCTCCTTCCATGACATCACTCGACATGCCATCCTTGAAAACTCCCTAGTGTCTTTCAGAGGGGAAAGGAAGTTGACGACACTTTTCCAAGATGCTCTTCTGAGAAGATCTGATGTGTATTGATTTACGAGCATCTTAGCTAGCTGGAAGTCTAAATCATCAAAGTGAAATTTCGAAGGTTTAGGATTGATAGCTAAATCTTGGGAATGGGATGATTGTGTTTTAGCTACCAAGACTTTTTCGTTTCTAGTTCGGGTGATAAGTTCTTTCTCTTCCTCGGGAGCTCGAATAGGCTTGAACAACCTTTTCTAGTATAGGCCTTGCTTCCGGTTATAGGTAAGTGAAGAAAAGCTCCTCCAGAGGCTAAATCAAGGGATTCCTTAGATTTCTTGGTAAGACCCAAATAAAAATGTTGAATAAGCACAGGATCCGGAAAACCAAGGTTATGGCCAAATGTAACAAGTTCATTAAAACGCTCCTATGATTTACTAAGAAATTCTTGTTCTAGTTGTCTAAAAGTTAGAACCTCTTTTCAAAGGTTAACGCTCTATGGATGGGAAAGAAATATAAACAAAATTCAGAGTATAATGTTTCCCAATCACCTTGTATACTCCCTACGGCACGATTATACCAACGTTTGGCTCTTCCAGTCAAGGAAAACAGAAAAAGCTTCCATCTAATAGTCTTATCGGACATGCCAGCAATACACAAGCATACACAGGTCTGCTCGAATTCTCGTAAGTGTGAGTATAGGTTTTCGTTACCTTCTCCCGAGAAGGGTTTATCTCGAATCATATTAATTAAATATAGACGCAGCTCATAGCCAGGTGTTATGATAGGTTCATTAGATTTTGGTCGCCCGAAGCTTTTGCGCATACCATAAAGACAGATAGGAATATATTTAAAAGCATCCATAAGGATAAACACAAAAATAATGAAGAGAATGGGATAAACTAAGGAAAAATAAAAGTATAATATAAGATTAAGCTAGACTAAGTCAAAATCAGCAAACCGTTCCCCGACAATGGCACCAAAAATACTTGTTGGTATAAATTTACCGCACTCCTTTAAATAAAATTTAAGTAAGATTATCCGCAAGCGCACAGATATCATACCAGTGTCATATTTTACCCGGAGTTTTTAATTATCGTATCCACAGGGAACAGTTGTGATGATGACAAAGTCTATAGACTTAACCCTACAATTAGGCTAGATAATATCAAGAAAGAGGAAATAGCTATTGAACTCTAGTTCTGACAACCGGCAAGCTTTGTATAATATTGTTCTAAACGGGCAAGTATCCCGAATAAGAGAAGAAAGCAGTAATATCCTACCAAGAACCTATAAGCCTATCAGTCCTATCAACGGGAAGTGCACTACAGAGGAATCAACGCAGCTATAAAGTCACCTACGCAGACTACCACTATCCGGCTAATCAGGGGACATCCACAAATAAACCTAGCCTAGGCACCACGCCTATACTTTGAAATACTACTTTAACCAAGTAATGACCAAGATCAAAGCACTCAATATGAGTTGTGAACTTAAGAACAAATAAGAACAACTGCTTACTTGAATCGGAATGACGAATACAAAAGTACCTCAGAATGCAGCTCTGGGTGAGGGAGCTGAATCTAAAAGAATACAGACATGAAGAAGCACCGACAGGCCAGAACTCCTCCAAAACTCTACTCCTCTACTCTATCTCTCTTACTAATCTAAACAAGACTAGATCTAGAAGAACTAGTCTCTCCTAATTGCTACAACTAGATGAACTAGAACTAGATGAACTAGAACTAGATCAACTAGAGGGACCCTAACCCTAATTATGTATAGAATATGAAGCACCGGGGTGTAGAATGCCTCTTGAAGGGGCCTTGGGGCGTTATTATATAGGCCGAGGTGGAGTAGGGGGCAAGGAACCGCCACGTCATCGATCCGCGTCTTCATGTTGTGTGCACCGTCGGATCAAACCGACCTTAAATCGACGTAGGGATGCTTTGCTTGGCTTCCAAGGAAGCGTGGGAGGAAAAACTCAGAAGGAGAGCCGCCGCCGCTTGACCTAGGGCGCCGGCCGGGCCGGGGGGTGGGCCGGCCGGCCCCACCAGATCCCCCCAGCGGGTCCCGCTTCGGGTGTCTTCTAGACGTTTCCTAAGTCTGATGACTATGTTTTCCAATGCGGATAAGTTTTGTGATAATTATGCACTCTAATCCCTCTTTTATGCTTTTCTGAAATAATCCCTAGAAAATATAGAATATGCAAAACTCGTGGAAATTGTCAGTTAAAACCCTAGACTAGTGTGTATTCATGTGCCTTTTCATGTCTATAGTTCTAATAAAAATTGACGTTATCCACCGTCAACATATACCTAGTTTTAATATCGAACCCAAAGGAAGATGTGTGAGGGTCTTCTAAACTACAACTTAACCAACTGAGTAGCAAACAAGGCCGTAGAAGGTAGGGATATAGAGAAGACAACTAAGGCTTCAAATTCAGGCTCAAGTAAGATACGATTAGGATGTTTTATTGGGGAATCGGATAAAGGAGCACAGGCGAAACTGTAACCTGACTACCAATTATTCTCCTACTCAGCCTACTGACGGGATAGTGGGATATATAAGATTCAATGGAGCTATAAAGTCACCTCCGCGAGCTACCACCAAATCCGGACGATAGGATACATCTACGAGTAACAAAGTCTAAGCACCACGCTTACACTACGAATACTACTCTAACCCAAGAGCTACAAGGATTAAAGTACTCAAAAGAGTCGCAAACCGGTAAAACAAGATAAACAATGTTACTTACTTGAACTCAGAAGTCGATTCCGAAGCAATCTCAGATACAAGCCGTAGAGGTAGCACCGATAGGCCGATACTCCTCCAAAACTCTCTCTTTAACTCTATCTCTCTACTTTTGATATAGAACTAGCTTCTAGAGGTATAGAACTAGCTCTCTCTTGGAATGCTAACTTGAGAGGTCATCCATTCAAGGGACACCTTTCAGGATCCTAATTAGGGTTTCTCGCTAAAGCTCTTTTTCTTTTGAATGGATCCTCCTCCCTAGGGGGTTGCGTCTCCTTTTATAGCCCTAGCGAATCAACGTGCGCCCTTGGATCAAACAGACATTGGCGGACGGTGGAGATCAATCCTCAAAGGCGGTGGAGTAAACCAGGCGAACCGGGCCGCGACTAGGCTAGACCCCAGACCGGCCAGTCTGGCCTGGTGGCCGCTAGTCCTCCTCTTCGGTCTAGTGTCTTCTTGTCCCTTCTAGAATCTTCTTGTGTAGCCATGGTGTCCGATCTCATATTCTACATTGTGTTATAGCTCAAAAGTGTGTCATTTCCAGTGTATACCTGCAAAACCATTGATTCACCAAAACTCGTGGAATTCGTTAGTCAAAGCCCTACTTCTGGGTAGATGAATTGCTTTTATATTACTTTGGAAGGTTAGTTGACGGTTGGATTTGGACGTTAAGGACCGTCAACACACAGCACAAGCAACTGAAACACAACAGTGTCAATGCATTCTCTTCATGAGGTGGGGGTTATAGCGAAGGTGTTGCCCATACCAATAAATACGTTACAAACCCGAATAATAATTGTTATGGCGTTATCCCATTTTCCTTCATCAAGTGAAATGAGAAGACAATGAGGTCATACCACAGGGTCTGCCTATCTTTCAATTGCTTGTCATCCCGGGGATACATCCTCTTCGTCAGACTGTTGATACCTCTTAATGTTATCTCTAGCAATGACGCCAAAAATGCTTGTAAGCAGAACATCGCTACTAAAATACCAAGTTGTCATCCCTAGCATAACACCAAGAGATGTGGTATTAAATCATGCCACCATTTAGAATATAGAAATAGTATCCGCAAGCGTACAGATCAAATACCATTATAGCATTTTACCTGGAGTATTACCAGGTTGTCATTTATATTTTCCCAAAGAAAGGTCTACATGGCTCTCGTGTAAAGGTAGCGTGATAACCTAGAGTGTAATGGATAGGCATAACCATGTCCTCACTACTCAATGCAGGGGTAAGTCACAAGATAAATGATAAAGATAAGTATATAATCATCAGCATAAACAGATAGAGACTCCTAGCTATATCATTAGGGTTACTAGCAAAACACCAAGAGATATTCCTGTGTTATTCCTAGCTACATGTCAATGCATATTATGGTTAGTGCAGTACACTTAGTAGTCATAGCTAAGGTTAGCATTACATCTATTCATAGTGGACATACTAGGGAAGTTTGAGAACATAGCACGCCCTTCCTTCGTACAAAAGCCCTACTGTGCCTATAAACGGGGTTTGGACTACATAGGACTCAACAGGATTGTCACACCCACGGTCTACCAAGCCCGATCTATAGGGTGCATTCACAGATAAACAACGTATAAGCACCACGCTTACACAATGTTTACCACTCACCCAACGATCAATTAGATGAGCGCTATATGAACCTATGAATAAGCATAATATCAATCTAGCTATACTAAGCATATAACCACAGTAGACAAAGAACAATATAACTATTAATATAAGTAAATAAGTATTCATCAATTCTATTATAGCAATCATATAACTATACAATGAAAGAGAACAAAGGTGAGAGGAGGTAAGAACTATACTAAATCCTAGCTCATGATGGCTCCAGAATCTAAGCCCTTCGCTTGCCTCCCTCTAGTTCTAACTAGCTATCTAGGCCCTTGCTAAGGAGCTCTGATTAGGGTTTCTAGCTGACGATCGGACTTTAAATGAGAAATGAATAAATGTGCCTCTCTCTCCCTGGGGCGTCCTGCCCTCCTTTTATAGCCCTGGGTGATGATCGTGAGCTATCAGATCAAACCGACCTTGACGTGCGGCTGAGATTGACCCTCAAAGGCGGTGGAGCGAACCGGGTGAACCGGGCCGCGAGCGGAGCCTAGACCAGACCGGTCGGTCCAGGCCTGCACCAACCGGTTCGGCGGGGGCCTCCGGCTTGGCGTGGTGCCTTCTCGTCTCTTCTAGAATGTTCCTACGTTGCCGCGGGATCCGTTTTCCCGTTCTATGTTCCGATAAGCTCCTGGGTTTGCGTCTTTTCTAGTTTACACCTGCAGAAACAATGAAACACCAAAACTCATGGAATTCTGTCAGTGTAACCCTATATCTACTTTGGTGATCACATTTGTATCCTTTTTCATTGCTAGTTGACGGTTGAATTCATACAATAACGACCGTCAACAACTCCCCCAAGCTTAACCTTTGCTAGTCCCTTAGCAAAAAAAACTCAGAAAAGTTATTGTAAGATGTATATGTATCTAAGCATTGTAGCCATCTTGGTGCAATTCCCTAGAAGTATACCTGCAGTCCGACAGAAATTCTCCTCCAAGTTATGCAATAACTGAGCTGATTTTCAAACTTACCCATATTACCTTTAACTGTGGGGCTTATTAGCTCTTTATTGGGTCTTGAGTACTTGACAGACAGAAAGATCCTATCTAAGCACTATGTCTCAAGCTCTTCGATCAACTATCATTCTGGAGTTTTTAGAGATTTTCAAATAAAACTCAGAGCTTCCCGTGTATGACACTCTCAGGTCTTTCAATATATGTGGTATTTGTGGATTCTCACCAAGGCAGTGATAATGGTTGCCTTTCTTTTCATCCTATAACTAAAGCTTATGTGGAGCTCATAGGTAAGGAAAAAATTAAAAGAGCAAACTTGCAATGCATGTGTTGTAAAGTCAAACAATGGATCCCCGGAGAAACAAGTCATGTAGTCAAATCAAGATGTATATGTGGATAGATATGGTGGATATATGGTGGAACCTAATTCTACTTAGCTTTTTGAATGTCTATCTCTCCTTTGGACTTTGAAAACTGGCCAGAAGTTATGAGCTATCTTTTTCTTTTCTCTCTTTTTTTCAGGGAGTTGGGCATCTAAGTGCCCATCATTTTAGCACTGGGACACTTGTCCATTTTTTTCTTTTTTTTTCTTTTTTTTCAAATATCTTTTTGCATAGCTCATAGCACTCCTTTTGGCATTGATGGATTTATAAAGATAGCAACAGAAACTTAGAGCATTTATTGGGTGGCTAACCTAATGGAATATTTTTGGTGTTCTCTCCCAGCATAGGAGAAAAACATTTTTGAAATGGATGAAGGTGGAATGGCATGTTGTTGCGCCTACTTTAGTGTAGAGTAGTGCATATGGAGGTGGATCTTGATTCAAGAGCATGACAAATTTCTCACCAGGGTCACAAAGGTTGACAACACTCAATGCATGACAAGCAGCATATATGTGGAAGTTTATCTAGCCTATCTCATCATGTATGGCTCTGGTGGGAATGTAAGCTTTGTCATATAGGAACTCATCATGTTTTTGCAATTTTAAAAAGATAAATCTCCAGAACTCTAGTGTCACTTAGAACAAGATAGATTGCAGCTCAGACTTTCTCAAACTTATCAATCAGGTACCTAGACTTAGTTCAAGCATATGCAACCCACAAGTTTCAGGCTCAGAACAAATTCTCATGTCAAAACAGTTGGAGCTAAAACTTGGGAAAACTTTTATCTAAACTCTAGGTATTTCAGAGGTGTTGTAACAGAGCAGCTTATCATCATTTCAAATCATCTCAAGAGCTTCCTTTTTTATTGACTCTAGATAGACAAATATTTTTATTTAATTTTTCATTTTTCAAAGACTCATACTATCTAAGATTCTAAAGACTCTAAGGACTCTGAAAAGCATGGACATTCATGTGCCCATATATTTTTGGTATTTTTAGGTTTTCTTATGATACTATGGTGAACCTTCATGTGCTCACATATTTTTGGTATTTTTTATTTTTATGACTGACTCGATAATTGTGTAGGTACACTTACCTGGGTACCTAGGGGATGCCTTCCCCCAAGCTGGTTGTTGTCATGGTTGAGCATTGAAGTTGAGCAATCCTCTCGATGGAGCTCACGCTTGCAAGAGCTGGTGTAGCCGAGAACCTTCATCTCATCGAACAAGAAGTTGCTTCCTCCCACACGGTGGTTAGGCGTGTGTAGGGAAGGTGTACTTCGAGTGACGAAGATGATGATTCTTGGATGGACTAGCTCTTAGAGTCATCCTGCAGTAAACACCTCACAAAATACCAAAACTCATGGAACAGGTTAGGATAAACAGTTAGTGGTTAGCCGTTTCATAGATTGGTTATTGTGAGAGGCTTTCAAAGGTTGTTATAATGCATATAGTGCAGCAAGATGCTCAATTATTATTTTTGGGTTTTTCTTTTTATCAAACAGGAAGGAAATATGCATGCTAATTTTATTTTATTTTTAGGCCACCACAGTGAACACTCCTTTAGCTTGCACTGCAGGTATGTCATATGGGGCTTTAAGGTTTTCTAAATATTTTTATGATTTTCTATAAAGATGATGAAGACTAGTTATGAATCAAAAGTGCAGGAAAATAGATAACTACCATTGTTACCTTATGGCAAGGGTTTGGAGTTTAGAGTCCTCCGAACAAGACTTCTAGTCGTCGTCACTTCTGGGGTGCTCCATCAGATCCCGAGGATGGGGACCCTAACGCTGGACGTCCTGGTGATAATGACTCAGTTAAGGAGGTTACCTTTTCTTTCTATACCTTTGTAAGTTGTTGAGGTGCTGTAGGTTCTTCTTTAATTGCCTCCTCCTCAATATTTCTTTTTTGAGAGCGATTCCTCTGGCGCTGACGTCTCCTCTTGGACAGGATGAAAGCTGCTAATTTAGGAGAGTTATAATCTTTAAATTGATAGCGTACCTTCCCTCCTGGGAATTGGAAGTGGACTTGGCCTGATCCATTATAGATGATGGCATTGGTGGTGCTGAGGAACGGCCTCCCAAGAACGATGGGTGTCTCATCTTCTTCTCCCATGTCCAATATCATGAAGTCGGTCGGAACGTAGTGAGTGTGGATTTTGACCATGATGTCCCTTGCTACTCCCTCCGAGAATCTCATTGTGTTGTCCGCTAGCTGCAGCTGCATATAGGTAGGGTACAGAGGTGTATCGAATAATAAGTCATATACCTTTTTGGACATGATGTTGACAGCTGATCTGGTGTCATAGAAAGCGTTGTAGAAGGAGCACTGTCCAATAGTGCAATCGATGGTCGGCATGCCTGGATCCTCCCTCTTGATTAGGAATGGTGAAGCTAAGAGGTGGTCATGCTTGTACTCAACAGCCTTGACTACTTGGACTTGCTTTCTCACTTGCCTCCTACTCTTGTTCTTTTTCTTCCCATTTGAATTCTTCTTCTTGGCTTTTTCGTTTGTTGGCTTGACTGGGAAGTAAGCTCCTCTTGGATCTATATGAGCTTTAAGGGTCTTATTCTTGAAACTAAACTTCTCTTTATTGCCCTTGATGGTGAAACAAATCTTAGCACTGTCCATGTAGATGACAGCCTTTGCAGTACTCAGGAATGGTCAGCCAACAATGATTGGACTCTTAGGGTCTCTGCCGGTATCCAGGACTACAAAGTCTACAGGGACATATGATCTCCTGATTCATATACACACGTCATCTAAGATTCCTTCAGGGTACTTAACCGTCTGGTCTGCGAGCTGCAAACATATATTCGTGTACAACAAAGATGCCTATGGAAAGACTTGGTAAAAGATTACCTTAGGCATGATGTTGACACTAGCGCCTAAATCACAGACAACTTCAGAGAAGTCATGCTGCCCAATAGAGATGGGGATCACAGGTCTCCCTGGATCTCCTTTCTTGGGTGGCATGGACTCATCCTTCCATCCTGATGATGCTTCAACATAGTAACCTGCATACACATCAACCAGATTCACGGTCTCGGGCTCTAGAGGTTGTCCTGGAATCTTACCTTCGTTGGTCGGTGGAACAGCGGCCGCCAGCTAAGCTAGTTATTGTTCTATCATTTTGTTGAAGCTAAGCTGGTTCTTAACAATAGAGGTAAAGCTATCCATTTTAGTGTTTACGTTTTCTAGCATTTTATCATTGGATGCTACCTTCCTAGATAAAGTCTCCACAATTTTATTTTGGTTGGGGATCACTTCTCTCAAAGACAATTGAGCATAACTATTGTAATTAGTGCCTTGAAAGTTACCTGGAAAATTACCTTGGTAATTGGGCCTTTGCTGGTTCCATCCTTGATTTTAAGGACGATAATTGTTGTTGTTGTTGATGAAATTCACATCCTCACGGGTCTCAGGGCAGTTGTTGCCTGACTATCCCATATTGCCACACACTTCACAAGTCATGCATGAATCATTAATGCGTATGACATCTTGTTTCTGGCTGGCCTTGTCTTCCAGCTTCATGAGCAGGTCTATCTTGGCAGACAGCATGTCTACCTCCTTGAGCGGGTGCATTCCTCCACTTCTCTTGCGGGTTGTTTGGCGCTCTTCACTCCAATCTTGATTGGAGACCATCTTCTCCATAAGAGCAGTAGCTTGTGGTATGGTCAGTGACATAAATGTACCTCCAGCAGTAGCATCAATATTGTTACAGGTGCTGTTGGTGAGCCATGATAGAAAGTCTGCATGAGGAGCCAATTCTCCATCCCATGATGAGGACATTCTGATATATAGTCTTGAAAGCGTTTCCATGCCTCCGGGACTGACTCGTCATGTTGTTGCTGGAAACTTGAGATCTTCCCCCTTAGGGCACTTGTTTTACCCATAGGAAAGAACCTTGACAGAAAAGCTGTGGAGCACTTGTCCCAAGTTGTATGAATGTCTTTGTTAGCGTAGAACCACTGCTTTGCCTTTCCCAACAATGAGAATGGGAATAGACGTAGCAGGACGGTGTCTCTTGGTACATCCTTCATCTTGAAAGTGCTGCAAATCTCCAAGAAGTGTTGGAGATGAGCACTTGCATCTTCATGTGCTTTTCCACAGAACAAGTTGGCTTGCACCATGGTGATAAGGGCTGGTTTGAGCTCGAATCCATTCTCCCCAACTTCGACATTAGGTCCAGTGCGGATGTTGTTGGTGGTTGAAGCGGAGAACTCGCGTAGTGACTTATCAGCCATTTCCTCGAAAGCTGGTGCTAAGTTGCCTTCTCGTTGCTCTTCTTCACTTATAGGAGCTTGCTCCTCCAAAGAACGAACCTCAGCAGTGGGTGTCTTTGATGGAGATTCAAAGATATCCCTCACTTGCTGGAATTTTCTTCTTCGAAAGAGTTTCTCTAGATTTTCAATGTAGTTATCTGGTAGATCAAAACCACTCATTCATTACCCTGCATAAGATATCACAAAGATAGAAAGCACAAGGGTAAGCTTTGCATTGAGTAGGGGGTCTATGGTTTTCTATCTCATTAGTTTGTTAGGTCTGGCCGCTATTCCTTTAATTGCCAATGGCCTTCGGCAACGGCGCCAAAAATGATTGTTGACACCTCCTAATATTATCTCTAGCAACGACACTAAAAATACTTGTAAGCGCAGCATCGCTACTAAAATGCCAAGTTGTCATCCTCA